>JBBPBS010000207.1:4422674-4455922 GCA_037974835.1 Cicer judaicum
TGAAAAATCATGTTTAAAAGATATCTTTTTAAAATAAATATGATTTTTATCATTTAAGAATTTCTAATAATGAATATTTGAGTTATTTAATTTTTTTTATCAAATAACAAATGAATACAAAATAAATTCTATTATTTTTGAATTAATTTCATAAAAATCATTTTAAAAATATATAATAAAAAATATTTTTTTTTTAAATCTAAAACAAATAGGCTTTAAGTTCTCGTGAAAATCTTTTAGAAATATAAAATAAAATAAAAGAATCTTGTATCCTCAAATTATCCATGTACCCCACAAAACTAAAGGAAAAGACATAACAAATTATTTTTTTAAAATTTTTTTTTTCAAGTTTTTGGATATAAAAGACCATTTTTTGAAATCTTTTTTAAAGTTTTCTAAAATTACTGGAAAATTTATATTAACCTATCGGAAGATATACGATACCAGAAAATGTTTTTTTTGACATTTATGAAAGTTATTAAAAAATTTCAACTCACAAGATTTTCGAAAGTTGTTTTAAATTTTTTTTTATTCCATTAATATTTATTTTATTCATTTTATTTTAACTATTTTTTTTCTAGTGGGTGCGGGTGCTAGAGACAGAGATAACAAGATAGTACAAAGAACACGTGATTTTGAAAATTAATTATTATTTATGTTTTATTAAAAATGTTTAAATTAATTATTATTTATAATGCATTAAAAATATTTAAATTAATTATTATTTATGATGAATTAAAAATATTTTAATTAATCATTAACTATTTTTTTTTCGGTGGGTGCAGGTGCTAGAGACAGAGATAACAAGATAGTACAAAGAACACGTGATTTTGAAAATTAATTATTATTTATGTTGTATTAAAAATGTTTAAATTAATTATTATTTATGGTACATTAAAAATATTTAAATTAATCATTATTTATGGTGCATTAAAAATATTTTAATTAATTATTATTTATGGTGTATTAAAAATATTTAAATTAATTATTATTTCTTGTGCATTAAAAGTATTTTAATTAATTATTATTTTTGTTCTATATTTAATTTTAATGTAATATATTTTATTTGTATGCAGGAACAACGAGTGGTGAAAATTGTTGCTCATGGTAAAAAATTGAACAATTTACTTCACAAGTTCTCACGCGAATTATAAAGACGTGAGTGAATTTTTCTGGATTAGCCCCACTACAACGAGGTAGTTTGAAGTTGATTGACAACAACCTGATTTCTGCATTTGTGAAAAGCTGACACTCAAAGATCTTGTCATTTCACATGACATTTGATGAAATGACGATTTAGTTTTGATGTTGTCAATCTATTAGACGTTCATATTAGGGGTAAGTTCTATAGTCCACCATCTGACCTAAATAGAGTAATGACATGTAATCTTGCCATAACTTTATTAGGGTGGCCTCTTGAAGAGATATGAGAGGAAACTAAATAAACAAGGGGTGCACACACTACATATTAGATTAGTTGAAAGAAGACAGTGTAAAGTGGAACGATTCGATTGTGTTGTTAGGGTGTATCTGCTGAATGGTAGGAAGTATTATTTTTGCGGATAATTCATACATTAATTGATGTGAAATAGCTCCCTTTATTAAGAGATTCGAAAGGTACAAGCAGATATATCTAGGGTAGTGTTGCACTCGTAGTCCTTTATGACTACATCTATGATGTTAGTTGTTATGACACCAAACAATTAGGTGGATATATCTCGTTGCTGAATGTATTAAATATTTATGATTATTATTAATTGTTATGATTTTTAATTAATAATTTCTATATTTATCATTTTTTTTTTGCAATAGTGTTGGATATACGAATATTTTCCACATATTTGTAAAATAAGTGATCAATGTTGAGTGCATTGCCAAAATGAACAGATGAAGTTATAAAAATGATTGATGCACTGATATTTGTTGATGTCATATCGAGACCGTGGGAGAATCATAGGAATGACATTCTCATAGATGATATAATGTGACACATTGACCACCTCCGATTATGCAGCACTGTAGCGACGTATTTGTCTGAGAGGTGTTTCAGACAATTTAAATACATCCAACATATTCCACCATCCCCACCTCCAGTGTTTTCTAGATTATAAGAATGGATGAGATATTTGAGCCCTGTCACCGAACTGCATCACATGATACGTCTAGCTACATATCCATCTGAGTGTCATGATGGATATTTGAAGTTGTTATATAGGGTATCTCATCCACTTTTAGTGCGACTAGATAGTGTACCCCAAGTTCCATATTTTAATATCCTCACCGTTGTAGAAGTATCTCGTGAACAACCATTTATTCTACAGCAGGTGGGTGATCTTATACAACGAGGGTTGGATGCATATAATATTGATCCAAATGACGACATGTATAGTTACTTTTTAGAGCTTTATATTTAACACGTCAGAATACTAATTAGTAGTTATTTACTTTTATTTGTGATGAACATTGTTTTTGTAATATTGTTATATCAGTAACTCTACTTTTATTTGTCATGAATATCGTTAATGTTATTTTAATTTCATTTTATTATTTTACATTATTTTTATATCATTAATTTTACTTTTATTTGTGATGAAATATAACTTTACAATATGTTGCATTATCACGCTCAAAGTAAGAAGAGTCTCGATATATATCATTTTCATTTGGCTTCTTACCCTTACTCTTATTTACCCGTCCTTTGATTTTACCTTTTTCAGGTGGTGAACACATTGAACTTGTAGCTGGAAAAGCAAATTCACGCACCTTACTCTTCAACACTCTTTTTCTTGTAACATCATGTGATTAAAAATGTTTTCATAAGGCATTCATCTCATTAGACATATCCAAATATGATTCATCTTCTGCGTCTTGGGTAAGTTCACATTCTATGCTTAATTTTGTTCATTGAATATGCACATAATCTAGAGGAATTGGTTCACCCATCAGTTTATATTGTGCTAATTCACAAGCATAAAGCTTTTCTTGATAAAAATATATTCAATCTTTAATAAAATAGATTGTTGTGTTCCTGCTCTTCATCATAAAAACTTTTCTGAAATAAGGTCTTGATTTTTTTATGTTGCAATCTTATCATGTTGTTCATAGCCTCCCAACTTTTACACGTGTCACTCATATTGTGTTCCAACATTAACTTCAGTTTCTAATGAGCTAACTCAACCCTATCATTACATGTAAGTTGTCACCATAGAGCAATTCAACAATATATAGTCAAATTTCAAAATTGAAGTTTTAGAGTTACATGCCATACATGTTAGTTATGTGTTCCCTAAATGCATCACTCGATTTGTCCATGCTTCAACAAACCTTTGTTTATGATGAGTCAACCAAATTTCTTTTACATAGTCAACAAACACTTTATTATCGACACATGATTGTTCAAACATATGCAAGCACATGATATACTCTTTTTCATCCCTGCAATACATAATGTCTTTCCACATATTCAATACTAACTCTTGCCTATCCTTTAAGACATATTTCTTGCATATAACTTTCATTTTTGTCGATGAAATCGACAAAACAAATTAACAACATGTAGAAATACAATACCAACTGCTTTCATTAAAGTAAGATCATTGCCTTTCACAATTACATGAGTAAATTTGTTTTGTGTAACAAACAACTCTCTTAGCCTCTATAATGTCCAACAAAAGTTTTCTTTCCACTCACATTTCAAATAAACAAATCCAACTACAAATGTCATCTTTGTTGATGTCATACCAACAATTTCAAGTAATAGCATTCTGTATTTATTGGTTTTGTAGGTGTTGCTCATAATCAAGACAATTGGAAACAAATTTAGTAAATCTGGATGGACCAAAAAATATCTCTCATAACATCTGAGTCTTCCCGCTTTCTATTCCAACACACATATTTTGTATCTTTAATTAACTTGAATAAATATTGTATCTTTGTCTTATGATCTCTCACGTGCAATCGAATCATACTCCTATATTTATATACTTGTGAGATATTAGTAACATTGTTCTTATCTCGGTCTTACAATGAGACTAATATGTGTCTCGGTGCAACATTATATTTTGTTAAGTCATGAACATGTTTTTTTTCTTCTTCATCTTAGCTTCCAACAAATGCATGTCCCTCCAAAGTATCAGGTTATTCATGGTTGTAAACTCCACAAATTACTTTTATTGTCCATCTTGAACCATCTTTTAATGGTTTTGATCTAAGCTTGAAAGGACAACCACATTTTTTTATTGAACTTCGAGTTCAACAACCAACATACTTGTATTTTCCTCATTTGTCACAACATAATATTAATTTATTTCTCCTCCATCTCCCTCATGTCTCTTTATTTGATCTTCTGATGATGACGGTCACTTTATTTTTTATACCGATTTATTTAGTCCAATTCATAATAGCCTCCCTTGTATCAAATATGTGAAATAAATTATAATAACTAATCACAATAATATATTTTTACAATATTATGATATGTACAAAAATGTTGGTAGTATCGACAAATGTTCTATTAAATAATAGTAATGGTTTATTCATATCTATTAAAATTTATAGAAATTAAAAAAATAAAAAAAAAATAAATTAATTCTTTTTTTAAATTTGGTGTGTACCAAAAATCTTGTTAAGAAGTTTTCCGATAAACCTCTACTGCACCATAAAACTTTTCTTCAAGTCTTTCTGCAGTATACATTTTTAATATTTTGTACCAAAAAACTTTTTTAAACTTTTTCGGTAGAAACCTTCTGTATCGGAAATATTTAAAAAAGTTTTTCATTAACAATATATGTACTGAAAATCTTCTAAATAGTTTTACGGTAAAATAGTGAATTTAAGTTAGTAAAATAGTAAAAAAAAAAAATTAACTGTATATCTAACATTTTAAAAAATTTGTATGAGTATAAGTATAAATGTGGGGTATAGGATAAATTTAGACAAATGATACATTAAAAAAGTGTGATTTTTATTTAATGGCACAAAAATTAATATTTTAAAATTTGGTAAGAACGATAAACATAAATATGATTTAATAATTTTTTTTTATAATTATAATTAAAAAAATGATAAGTTTTTTGATTTGCTCCCTCGCAGTATTATTTTTTTTATAGATAAAAGTTTAGATTGTATATAAGTTTTCATTTTAAATTTTGAACATCTTTGGTATATCTTATTTAGAAAACGTAATTGTCAATTAGAGTTTATCCAGAGATCAATTAAAAAAAACTATATGAAAGAAATATTTTATCCACTATTTATGTTTAATATCTTTTCTATAATCTAAAATGTTATTAAAATAAAGAGAAAAAAGAAACAAAAATCGGGGACATATAACTAACCCACAAAACTATAGAAAAAATGAAATAAAAAAAAAACTAAATTGAAGGGTGTTTAGGGCTGGAGTCATGATATCTTAGTTCAAGCTCAACAGAGAGAAATGCAATTTTGGGTTAACCCAATCCAATCAATTAACATCATGAAATTTTTTCGAAATTAGGGCAAGTTGTTACTAGCGAGACAATTTGGAGTTATTGTCTACCGTAACTCATTTGGACCTTCAATCATCAACACTAGATGGGCAAGAAGGGAATTCAATGATGCTGGACACAATAGCTCATATATCCACACTATGAGCCACTTGATGACCATTCTACCATAACTATCGTCACTAGATGGTAGTTATCACTTCGTGGTTACAAGGACACGCGTCTTACATCAGAGGGTGACATAAGAATCATGATTTTCCCATTTGATGATCATAACGTAAACTTTCTAGAAACCCTAGAAGAATCTAGTGTATAAGCGAAGGCCCTTGAGACCATAAAGGTACACTATTTTTTGAACTCAGAAAAATGTTTCATTCTCTAACAAATTCTTATTTGATTGTCGAAGTGTGTGGATACACTCCACCAACGAAGAGCTAGTAAAAAAGATTGTCTTCATTCCTCATTGTTCGTTCTACCATAGATCTTGGAGCCAAGATTTTGTATTCAATACTAAATAAAAAGTGTTATTAGTTAATGTCCAAAAATGAGTATTATAAATATAGTTGTGTTGTGCCTTTTTCAAAGTTTTCTAATTGGATTTCAAAAAAACTTCATACCAACCTTGATTATCTCAAAGATCAACCATGTAACCACCATCATTGAAAATAATGTCTAATAAACTCATCATGAGCAACATTAAAGTTGTGAATCTACTCGATAGGAGTCTGATGAACTACAATAGAAATTATTGATGATGATAAAAAATAGTATAGAAAAGTTTTGTATCCACAGGGACTTGAGTGATATTACGACGTTCAACAATAGTCGTTATCTTAAGTTTGGAAGTTCAAAAGTTTGGCTTATCAAAGTGTCAAGTATTTTAAATGACATGAGGCATAAATATATATTAAAACAATGAGATAAAGACGTTGGGATTAGTTTTTATCAATCTCATTATCTCGCATCCTAATGATTAGACATACATATTTTCTCTATTAGGCATCAATAACATCACCATCACTAATCAAACATCAATAATTCTTTAATGATGTGATAAATCAATCTTATTTCCTAAAAATTGATTCCTCAAACATTTAACAAAGAAGTTTGCATTAAACATTGATGATTTTTTACTATTAAACCTAATCGTATTCCTATAAATGAGATTTAATAGATGATTTATTTTAAAGCAAGATTCAAATAGTATTTTTCAATAAAAGTTCAAATCAAAATATAAAGTTATAAGTGATAAAAGTATAATAACCATGAAGAACATTGATAATGATGCATAATTGTGACAAATATTTATGAATCAAAATATCAAGTTATAGGTGATAAAACTATAATGAGCATGAAGAACATTGACAAATCATTGAAATGATGCATAATTATGACATATATCTATGAATCAAAAGAGAAACATGAGAGTTCTATTGATTAAATTTACTCCTTACAAAGAAGTTAAGTTACTCATTGTCATGGTAGCCATCAAAATAAACACACAAAAGACTTCATTATTGAACTCGGACTTCAATCTTTATCTTTTCCTCTATCCTTATTTCTGATTTTTTTTTAAATAGAATAATTATTTGATTTTCTGTGTAACAATCCAAATTAAAGAATTAAAAATAATTAGAATTTTAAAATATTCTAATTTATAGAGTATTATGATTATATTATTATTATTGTTATTATTACTATTATTACTATATCAACAATTAATTTGCATAAAATAAGGTAACAATAGTAAGTTGTTGTTTGTTTTGTTTGTTAACGGTTTATGTGAAATAGATATTAACAAATAAGTTGTTATAACATATTTTTACTACCTAATTATCTATTATTAAGGAGTCAAACAAAACCAAATAAACAATATATCCTATATGAATTCAATATGTATTCGTTTTATTTGTAACAACCAAGAGTTTAGTGGGACAAATATAGGATACCTAGTCAAACTATCTTATAAATATTTAATTATAAATAGATACAAAGAAGAAAATAAAATAAAATAAAATAAAAAAATCAATAGAAACAACTATATATGCCACAATAAAGAGGAGTAAAAGTATGATTGCGTTTGCAGTAGCAGCGGTTAGTAATGACTAACATATACGAAACTTTTTATAAAAGAACACTTCAAGAGGTGAGTAATCACACCCTTTAAACTTTCATGGTACATTTATTTTGAAAATTTAGAATGGAAAAAGAGTTAGATATTATGGATGGTATTTTCTTATAAAAATATATTTTGTCGAAAACCTAACTCTATTAAAATTGAGATTTTATAAATTGTAATAATAGATTATGAATTGATTTGTTTACTATTGCTTGTTGGATTACTTTTTTCATGATTGTTTGAATATATACTCTTTCAAAAAATTATTTTATTATATTTTCTTGAATGATTATTGTTATTATCTATTCAAATGAAATATTATATTATAAATATGATTTTACGAATATAGTTGTTGAAATATAAATTATTTGGATTGTATGTGTTTGAGAAATATATATTCTTTAAAAAGATTGTTTTATTATATTTTCTTGAATGAGCATTGTTATTATATATTCAAATTAAATATTATACTATAAATATGATTTTACGAATATAGTTGTTGAAATATGAATTATTTGGATTGTATGTATTTGAGAAATATATATTCTTTAAAAAGATTGCTTTACTATATTTTTTTGAATGATCATTGTTATTATATATTCAAATGAAATATTATATTATAAATATGATTGTTAAAATTATGAATAATTTTGATTGTGTTTGCTGGAGATGGGTCTTGTACCCCATATTTTGATGAGTTTTATACTTCACAAAGAGATGAGATTTAAACTCCACCTAGATGAGTATTAAACTTCACAAAAAGATGAGGTTTAAACTCCACCTATAGATGAGTATTAAACTTCATAAAGAGATCAGGTTTAAACTCCACCTAGATGAGTATTAAACTTCACAAAGAGCTGAGTTTTAAACTCCACATGGATGGGTCTTGGACCCCACATATTGATGGGTTTTAAACTTCACAAAGAGATGAGGTTTAAAATCCACATGGATGAGTATTAAACTTCACAAAGAGGTGAGGTTTAAACTCCACATAGATGAGTATTAAACTTCACAAAGAGATGAGGTTTAAACTCCACATGGATGGGTCTTGGACCCCACATATTGATGACTTTTAAACTTCACAAAGAGATGAGGTTTAAACTCCACATATGGATGAGTATTAAACTTCACAAAGAGATGAGGTTTAAACTCCACACAGATGGGTCTTGTACCCCACGTATTGATGAGTTTTAAACTTCACAAAGAGATGAGGTTTAAACCCCACATATGGATGAGTATTACACTTCACAAAGAGATGAGGTTTAAACTCCACATATGAATGAGTATTAAACTTCACAAAAGATGAGGTTTAAACTCCACCCAGATGGGTCTTGTACCCAACACTGGATGAGCTGGTGCTCCACATGATTAGATAATACTCACTTTCTAGAAGTAGTATATCTCCATCATTGAATTAATTGATTATTTTTGTGGAATAAATGTGTATATTGGAATTATCTGATTATAATATATGTGGATTATCGTTAATTTATTTGATGAGTTTTTATTAATTATTGAAAGTAGTTGGTTATTATAGAGAAATCTTAGTTATATCAGGAATAGTTCTAAAGAATATTTTTGGATGAAGGCGGGTGCCATGATCGACTTTCTGGTTACCGCTCCGGTTGAGAATAATACTTGTTTTAAAATTGTGTGTATTATTCACTGGGATTTTGTATCTCATTAAAGTATTATTTTCATATACTAAGACAATTGGGAACGTCGAGAGATGAGAAGTCCTACCTCCCTTGAGAAGACTGATTTCTTTCGATTAGGTTAGTAGATCAAGTATAAGTAGACATAATGTCTACATCGTACCTTATGTTGGGATAAGACACTATTTGCCCAATTTTTAATATTTTAATTATTAAAGATTTTCCAGTTGTAAGGATTTATTTTGAGATTTCATAACATTACTTCTTTCTAACAATTCATTATTTATTACAATACCTTATTCTCTTACATAATTTTGATTTTTTTTTCTTGTTATTATCTCAATTTTTATACCCACATAACTAGGCGTTACATTCAGCATATTTTCATTTTATAATAGCAACCTAAGTGAATTTATGATTAACAAATTTTCAAATTTGTTAAGTGACTCCAAGTTTGCTAAGCGAATTTAACATTACTTCTTGGTGAAGGAATTTGGAAGTGTTCATACCACCCTAATTTCTCTTAGCAAATCTAATTTTGCTAAGCGAATTTGTCTTACAAAATTTGGTCCTCTCTAACATGACATATGTAAGTGAATTAGGGTTGGCTACACAAATTCATGATTATCATCCTTTTGTTGTTTCCTTGCTCATTCCTCCACTAAACTGCACAAAACAAGATATTATGATATTAAAATGTAATTATCACACTTTCTCATGAAATAAGTACTATTCATCAAATATATTTTAAACTGGGGTCCAATCAAATATATTTTCCATTAAATTAAATCAATAAGTTCCTTCAAAATTTATTATTTTAAGGTAAAATTGGAACTTATCAACTATTCTTTGTTCAACTCTAATTTCATCATTTACCACTGCATCACTCTATAGACCAATAATATACATGTCATACTTTATATGTACTTATTTATTTTCACTCTTCAACTACTTATTTTCACTCTTCATCCAAAACTACAATTAGAAATACCAAACTTGCCATCTATCCAACCTTATCTAAAAAGGGCAAAGAAAGCAAACTATCAACCTTAACTCAAACTCAAAGATTATCATGTATTCAAGCAAGAATTGGAACAAGAAAAAAACTAAAAGTTTAAAAAAATAAAATAAGCCTTGCTAATCATTATGATTCCAAAGAAATAATTTCTCCTCCATAACCATATTTACTATCAACACCAAATTCCTTAAGGAACAAGAGGTTTTCCCCATAAGAGTCACCAGATTGAGGAAACCAAAGAAAGTCCTATGAGGACTCCTCACCCGGAGATAAATGACTGTGTCAACATCACTCACGATCTAGGTCTCATTTTATTTCATCTCTAACCCATGAGATTCGTTGGGAATCACACAAACTTTGCCAATCGCGGCGACCTTTCGAACTAGGATCGGGTACTCCAAGATACCAAGTGCATTGGAGAAACCCCCACATATTGACTCAAACTACAGGACCACTAACTCTAACAAAACATAAAAAATGTGGACTTGGATGAAAGGCTTACCTAATAACTTCATTGATCAACGAGAGGAATTCTCCAGGCAACTCGCCACTCGGTACACGATGTCCCAAAAACAACCCAAGACAATCGACGTCTTATCAACAATTGTCTAGGGAAGAGATGAACCCCTCCAAAACTACTTCAAACGCTTCAATAAATAAGTCATATTTGTCAAAGAGGTGAACGAAAACATGAAGATATATCTAATGAAGAAAGGCCTCCTCGAAAGTAGTTGCTTCGCATACTACATTGGGTTGAAGAACACTAGGAGTGTAAACGAGTTGTTGGCCCAAACATAAACCTACAACCAAAACGAAGAGGAAGTCTATGCATAGGAGGTATGAAGGGGAAAGTCAAATAAGGGCCACAAGACCACACCTACTGACACATCCCAACGATCTCTAGTAGAATGTAAACTAAAAGAAAAGCCACAAAAAGATTCAAAAAATCAAGAGAGTCGGCCATGTTGATACCTTACACATACCCCTCTCAACATCTCCAAGGAACACATATTGGCTGAATATGCTAGCGCGAAATTTAAGAGAGGGGTAATCTAATTCCCTCGATAAGTCCCTTTGAGGCCAGAAGTCGACAATAACAAGTAAGGTCGCTTCCATAAGTGCAATGAGCATAAAATTATGACTTCATCCATCTAAATGACACAATCAAACTTCTCGTCCAATAGGAGAAACTAAGACAATAGACTACTTGAGGCGTTATTGCTCTCCAACACGAAGAAAACTAGAGTCTCTACGCCCTGCCAACAACATGCTAGCTAGTTTCATCAATAAAAATGAGCACGTTCCCCAAGGATTCCTAATCGCTATGTCTATCACATGGGGAATTCCATACAATATAAAATTCTCAATAGTGATATCCATCAACTAATCTTCAACTCGTGGCAGATATTTAAATATTAATTTCTCCCAAATCAGTTTCATCAAGAAGAGGCTAGAGGTCATCACATCCAAAAACCCGCACAGGATCACTATTAGCAAGGAGGGACTCTAACCCATTTTTATCTTTTTATGATAAAATATCATTGGAGGGATTCTAATTGGAGGGTCCTAATTGACCAAAGGAGTTCGTGCAACATCATGTACTCTATGTTGTTCGCCAAACTCCACCTCATCAAAGACAATTTGTTGCATTACGTAGGACCAAATTTATAAGGTTTCATTGGATCAACCAACACTCTTTGAGGCTATGTTGAGTAATTTGTAACTTTCGAAGAAGACAAATCCAAGAAGATGGTCAAGGCCCAATTCTTAGTTATCGGCTGCAAGTTGATCTACAACTGCATTATTGGTAATCCCATGATGGTTGAGCAAGGTGCAGTTTCCTCAACTATCCATTTATAGATCAAGTACCACCTAAGATATGGAGAGGTGGCTACTTTACAAGCTTGCACCGTAACAACGAGAAATATACATGAAATATCCACAGCCAGATAAAAAGAGGACTAGGTCCCCATTGTCACCAATCCGACGACCACTGAACTTGATGCGAAATTTGATGAGTTGCAGATCCAAAACAAGTCCACAACTATTTGCAAGCCCATGAAAAGTATCACACCAGCTGGAGAATTTGGTCGCTTGCTTGCGAGAATATGTCTACATCTTCGATCGAAGGTTAACGAGATGCCTGACATAGAACTTGAATTCGCATGCCTCAAGCTAATTGGGCACCTTCTATGCTCGACTAATTGTCAAACACTGTTGCAAACAATCTATAGAGAAAGCTAAAAAAAAGGTTGTTACGATTTACTTGTTGCAAATTTTAATTCTGATGCTAAGCACACCACTTGAATCTCTAACGTTGTATTCGTTAAAAAATCTAATAATAAATGACATTTTTGTATTGACTATATCGATCTCAATAAAGGGTGTCTTATTGACATGTACCCCTTCCCCATATCGATACTTTAGTCCATAATTCATTCGAGGTTCAAATTACTTTTGTTTATTGACATTTATTTGGGATACAACCAAATTCCCATGCACTCAGAAGATCACAAAAAAAAAAAAAACATTCATGACTAAGTTGGGGAACTATTGCTACAATTAAATGCCTTTCAAACTCAATAATGTCGGCATTACGTACCAACATATGATGAAAAAAGTATTGTAAAACCAAATAGGAAAAATGCTAGAAGTATATATGGATGACATGATAGTCAAGTCTAAAAATGAGGTCGATCATGCTCCCCGTCTTTGTGAAGTCTTCTAAGAAGTTCGATAACAAAACGTAAAGTGAAACTCCGAGAAATGTGCTTTCAAGGTTTGAGCAAATAACTTAGGATTTTACCTAATCAAACGGGGGATCAAAGCTAACCCAAATAAATGTAAAGCATTCACAATAATGCCAACACTAGACTCCAAAAGAAATATACAATTCCTCAATGTCATGTTTGCAGCCTTATTAAGATTCATAACTAAATTCACACATGACAATATATTTTTCTTCAAGTTGTTAAGGAAAGAGGCAACATTTCAATGGACAAACAATTGTGAAGTCGCACTAATTGCACTAAAATAAATCCTCTCCCAACCACTAGCTATGTCTCGACCAATTGCAGAAGAAACACTATATTTGCATCTAGTTGTTTCATCGAAAGCAGTAAGCACAACCTTATTTCGAGAAACAATTGAATGACACAAGCCTTTTTACATCGTTAGTAAAGCCTTACATTGTCCCGAGTTAAGATATCAATGACTAGAGAAAGTCACTTTAGCTTTACTAGTCATAGTCAAGAGGCTAAGACAATATTTCTTAGCTGAAACGGTCATGATCAAGATAGACCAAACAATTTGAAAAATCCTTTATAGGCCTTATTTAGCTGGGAGAATGAGGAAATGGTCTCTAGAGCTCTTAGAAATTGACATGACCTTTGAATCAATGAGACTACAAAAGCCCATGCCTTTATCGACTTTGTTATTGAAATGACCCCATCATCTTCAGAATCAAGGGTCAAGTCGACCATCATCGTCGATGGATCCTCCAACATGAAAGGAGTTGGAGCCAACATAATACTTGACATGACAAAGGCTTAGCTATCAAAGCCTCCCTTACATTCCTATTTTCAACGTCTTACAATCAAGCGAAATATGAGGCATGTATCGACAGATTACGATTGGCACACGAATTTGGTGTTGACAAGGTCATATTGAACACATATTCACATTTCTTCGTCTCTCAAATCAAAGGAGATTACCAAATAAGAGAACAAGCACTAAAAAGATATCTTATAGTGGTGAAAGAAATAATGGTTGTATTCGATAAAATTATGGTAGAACATATTCCTCGCGAACAAAACACGAGGACCGACGTCTTATCAAAGCTAGCTTGCATGAGGTTTAAGGGAAGCAACAAATCCATAATTCAAGAATACCTACATCCTCCCAGCATGGGAGAATATGTGATGACAACCAAGTTTGAGGACACCCCACAAGAACACAATTGGATGATGCCAATCATTGAGTACATACTCAACAAACTACTTCTCCTCAATAAGGTCGAGGTAGCTAAGGTAAAATGTTGATCTTGCTTTTATTCACTCATCGTAGGAATGCTATATAGAATGAGATTATCCTCCCCCTTGCTGAAATGTCTGGCTAGCGAAGATGTCGATTATGTGCTCAAAGAAATTCATGAGGTTTCAGGGAGGCAACAAATCCATAATTCAAGAGTACCTACATCATCCCAGCATGGGAGAATATGTGATGACAACCAAGTTTGAGGACACCCCACAAGAACACAATTGGATGATGTCAATCATTGAGTACATACTCAACAAACTACTTCTCCTCAATAAGATCGAGGTAGCTAAGGTAAAATGTTGATCTTGCTTTTATTCACTCATCGTAGGAATGCTATATAGAACGGGATTATCCTCCCCCTTGTTGAAATGTCTAGCTAGCGAAGATGTCGATTATGTGCTCAAAGAAATTCATGAAGGCATATGCGGGCACTACCTAGGAGGTAGGAACCTTTCCAAAAGGGTCTTATGTTTTAGATACTACTAGAAAACCATCCAAGAAGACGCCTAAAAATATGTCCAAAAAATACAACAAATGCCAACACCATAGGGACCACTACTTAGTTCCATTAGTCGAGTTCACCACATTCACCTCACCATGGTCCTTCGCATGGTGAGCAATAGACATACTTAGACATTTCCCAACAGCACTAGGACAACTAAAATTACTACTAGTTGTTGTTGATTACTTCAACAAATGGATTGAAGTGGAGCCACTAACAAAAATTACAACAACAAACGTAATGGAATTCTATAAGGAAAACATATTGACAAAATTTGGCATCCCCCAAGTCTTCATAACGAATAACAACACACAATTCATCGCAAAAAAATTCCAAGGGCTTTTTGTAGAACTCAAAATAAAACAACATTTAATGTTCATTGTACATGCTAAAACGAACTGACAAGTAAAAGCTGCCAATCGTTTCATCCTCTGAGGGATAAATTGACGGTTGGATGATGCGAATGAGAGATAGAGTGATGAACTCCCCACATTCTTATCGGTCTACTGAAGAACACCCCGTTCCAGCTAATGTATGGAGACGAAGTCGTTGTTCTTTTTGAATTATTAGCAAAAACAAAAAAGGGAGCCTATATCCTAAAAATCATTTCTGATGAACTCATTCCTCGAACCTGAAATGCATACATGTTAAAATTAAACTATTGTTTGACAATAGATATCCAACACAAATACATCAACACAAACTTGCACATACCAGTATAAGATCTTATTCAAGAATTTAAGTTAACCTACAAAAATATGTTAACATAAACTCGCACAGTCGAGTATAAACTCTTAAAATGTTATGAAAATAAACATGGATATGTTAACACGAACTCATGATGTTGAGTATAAACATGATTGATTCTCTTCAAATGCAAAAGCCCCCATAGCCAAGCATAATTTATGCACTCAACATTTGATTTGTATCATTCAAAACGAAGGTAAATTGATAAAACATTTAGGCGAATATCAAGAAAATAGAGTAATTTGGTGCATTCATAAAAAATAAGATACCCGCATAAGTTAAATATTGTACTTGCTCAACCAAATGGGGCTAAGACTTCAACAAAATAAGTTAAACTACACAAAAAAAATTAGTTACACATAGTGGCAAGAGGAGTTAGTGGAACAATCTTCCCACAACAAAGGTACTTTATGAGAACAATTAATTACACTAATGATTTTATTGAGTATTTAATAAATAAAACCAGGAAATAGAGAAAATGGTATTAGAGGAAGATATCAAAAGAGCTAAAGATGTTAGAGGAAACAAAGACATCAAAGGAACTGAAGATGTTAGAGGAAACAAAAACATCAAACTCAAGTAATGTCAAACGAAGTCAATGCAATGTTGAGACTCTATTGATTAGACACTTTGTTGTGTGTGTGAATCTTCCTTTAAAGCGCTTGCCTAATGTGCCTCTGAAGTTATTTTGTGTGTTGCTTTAAAGACTCAAACTACCTCAATTGAGCATGATTCTAAACTTTAAAGCATGCCATTGAAACACCTACTACAGTAACTTTGAAGCTTTTATTTGAGTTGCCTATGAAGTTCATGTTTCCCTCGCTCTAAACAGTACAACTTGTTTGAAGATGCTACCTTTGATACCCAACATGCTCTGAAGATGCAACAAGGTGACGTTGCCCATGCCACTAATTATAAGCCATGGAATTATGCCTTTGCCTTTTACTACCTGAACCAAACAACATAACATCTAACTGAGATGATCAAGTTATGTTATGATGAAGAAAGTCAACGACTCTAATGGAAAGTCAATGCTCGGATGGTGATTGAGCTATTTTATAATTTTGAAAGTTCAAGAACAAATTATGATATATTCCAACTACTTTTAAAAAATCATATGAAAGAAGATTTAAAGAGAATTATTTTCAAGCGTTATCTAGACATTCTCGCATATAATCATTCTAGAAGATTTGGTTGAAAATTTGTTTTTGAATTAATCAAGCTTCAACGTCCATATTTCGAAACTGTATCTATCAAAATTTATTTTTTGTTAAGATCTCTATTGACCTCGCATAAGGAATATATGCTAAAAAGATTCAAGAAGAATTATTTTCAAGTACTATATGAACATTCTTGCACATGATCATTCTAGAATATTTGGTTGAAGATTCATTTTGGAATTAATCAAGCTTCAATGGAATTAACCCCACTTCTCATGTTTTTGCTCCTTCAATTGGTATCAAAACTCGGTCTCAAAACTAAGCACTTTGCACTATTTGAGAAAAGATCCACTTTTCAATATGTCTGGTGATGAAGACTCAGGAGGAAATATCAGTTAACCCCTTCTGTTTGATGAAGTGCACTTTGAGTATGAGAAGGACAAAGTGATAAGTTTCTTTATCTCACAAGATAATAAGCTTTAGGATTTAGTGGAATATGGATACATTGCTCCTACAAATGAAGATGATACTAAATTATTCATGAAAGAGAGGAATGTTGAATAGAAGAAGAATTGCAAGATGCATCATAAAGCCTAGAAGATTTATGATGAATACGACCACATTCAAGGAGTTTGACAAGTGTGAAGTAGCAATGTGAATTTAAAAGAAATGGGGGAGAGGGGGATTGAATTTTAAATTCACCCTTTAAAAAATTCCTATTAAAAACTTAAGAAAATAACTCAAGGTTGATCTTGGTTGTGAAAACAAAAAATGGAGAATGTTATTGGTTAGTTAAAATCAATAATTCTGTTTATTTATTTAGTTTGATAATCAATCAGTATGAAAGTGAATAGATAAGGGAATAGATAACACACAAGGATATATTCTGGTTCGCCCAACTCAGGCTACATCCAATCCTCACAATTGTGAGATTTTCCACTAAGTGTTCAAAATAAAGAACCTTCTTGGTATTATGGCACCTAGCTCATATCAACCTTGATATGTTACAAAGTTAAAATATTTCCACCCAGAAAAGAGTTCAATCAGGTCACCTATCAACCTTGATAGGATTTCTTACAATCTACCCAAACTATATTAAACTCTTATAGTTCGAGTTTTACAATAATGATGAAATTGTTTTGTTAGAATCTGATATGTCTCAACTCTTGTTTGAGAGTCCATTCTTTACAATGAATTCAGTACAATAATAACAAAGTAATAAGTATAATAAGAACTGAATCTTTATTGAGAAAATGAGATTTTCAAGTATATGATTGTGAATGATTTGTAAGACTTGATAGCATTTGAACTTCTTACATTTTCCTAAGCATTAGCCTTTCTTTTATAAGTGTTTTGGAGCATTTAATGATGGTAAAAAGAGATGTTGGGAGTGCTCTGTCTTTTTGACCAAATCTAATATATGTGAATAAAAAAATTCAGCCTTTGAATACTTTTATGCATTCTGTTTGATTGGGCTGGTTTATTCGTTTTTTAATGATCCTTCATCCCTCACATAAATTTATTGATGCCATATCTTTGATATGGAGATTCAATTAATTTGAAAACAACTAGAAGAATGATGATGAACTTCTGTAGATATATCGAGATTGATATTGAACTTTTGTAGAAACGGATATTGATTAATCAATTTGGACGGTCAGTTATTGAACTTTCTGGAGATTGATGATCAATCTTGAGGTTTAGTTATTTGATCATTTTGAACGATTTCCTGATCAATCTGGATGACTTTGTACGAACCAAGATTGATTAGGTTTCTTGACAGTTAAGTTGGAGAAGATTTATACTTGTTTTAACTTGCTTGATTCATGAGCTTTTATCTTAGTGATTTGAATGCCTTATTTGAACATAATGGATTCTAATTGTTCCTTGCCAAGTACTGATAGTATTAGCATGAAATTTAGAGGCATAATCTTTTCTGAACTAGTAGAGATTGATTTATCAAGAAGCTGTGATGATCAGTCTTGATCTTGGAAAACATTCTCCGTTTTACCCAGAATGTTCTTGTTTCTTTATCTGTTCAATTTTTATCTAATTTCTTTGCTTTTCTTGATTTCTATCTTTGAATTAATTCACTCAAAGGAACAAGTTAAATTAACATAACATTTTAGAATCATAATTAACATTCTTAATTAACTTTTTGTTTGCTTTCATAAAAACATTAAATTGAGATTTTGTCTCAACAAAGTGCACCAACAAGGAGACGATTAAGAGTTTATATGATGCTCTGTTTTTGACCTACGAAGGAAGCGAACAGGTTCAACAGGAAAAAGCTAATACTTTGGTCAGAAAGTGTGAGCATTTTAAGATGGAGGAAGATGAAGACATTGAGACTACGTTTTCTTCGTTTCAGATTGTGGTTTTAGGGTAAAAAGTGCTTTAAAGTAGCTACGCAACAACATATCATGTAACGAAGATTCTCAAGAGTCTACCCAACAAGTGAAGACCCAAGATCACAACTATTCAACAAACAAATTATCTGAACAATCTTCATCTGGAAGAGTTAATCAACTCTCTCAGGTCGCACGAGATTCAGCTTGCAGAAGATGATCCCAATAAGAACCATAAGACTCTGGCTCTTAGATCCAAGAATAAGAAAGCTCTACAAGCAACAACAAAATTTGGTTTCTCTAATACTCCTGATTCCTCTGATAGTTCTGATTCATATGATAGTTATGGAACTTTTGATATTCTAGAGTTAGGTCTTGGGACATAAGTGTTTCTTCCATCATGAGTTGTGAGTATCTACAGTCTAGGTACCATAATTAGTGTGTCAACCTTGCAGCTAAGGACATCTGTAAGATAAACAATTTTGTTATTTGGTACCCAAATTTCGTTGGGTCCTAGTTTGCTAGTTGCGAAAGGTTTCTTATAGAACAAATTTTGTTCTATAAGAAACCTAATACATCAACAAAATAAGAATTGTCAAACAAACTATCAGAATCACGAGATATCCCTGACCACTCAAATAAAGCTCATCAAGAATGAAAACCTAGATAAGAATATAAATTCCTTCTCTGATCAGAGGATGTGCAGATAATAATATGAAAACCAGAAGAAAAAAAAAGAACCAATTGAATATTCAGAAATAGTTCATGTATAAGTTATATTTTTCTATTCTTTATTTAACTATCTGATTTTATGTTAATAATGATGATGATGATAAGTAACTTGACCTTAAAAAATCAAAGCTAGTTGAAGATTTTGCAGGTTCAGGAAAACCAGAGGAACCAGGCAAACCAGAGGAGTCAAGAAAATCACAAGAACTGAACATAACAATAGAGGATAAGATTGTCAACATTAGAACAAGTCAATATCCTCAAAAAGCTAAAATTGAATGGAAGTACAAGTTATCCAAACTCTTTGACTATTGGGAACTCCAAAGATCCTATAAAGACCAGACCAGCTCTCAATGACACTTCTCTACTTGGTATGCTCTCAATATTGAACTTTCCTCTATTGATGAAGCTCTGGGATATGAAGGATGGATTTTGGCTATGCAAGAGGAACTTAACGAATTCAAGAGGAATGATGTTTGGGATCTTGTACCCATACTAGATAAGAAACCCATTGGAGCAAAGTGGGTATTCAGGAACAAGCTGAATGAAAAAGGAGATATTGTTAGGAACAAAGCACACCTAGATGCATAAGTTTACAGTTAGCAAGAAGTTATTGGTTACACCCAGACGTTTGCTCCGATAGCCTAGTTAGACGCAATACGTATTTTACTTTCCTTAGTTGCTTTCAATAATATCACTCTATATCAAATGGATGTGAAAAGTGCATTTCTAAGTAGTTACAAAAATAAGGAAGTGAATGTAAAACAACCTCCTAATTTTGAAAATATTGAGTTTCCATGCCATGTTTTTAAACTTGAAAAATCTCTTTATGATTTGAAATAAGCACCAAGAGTTTGGTATGATAGACTAATCAATTTTCTAATTAAAAATAATTTTGAAAAAAGGCATGTTGACTCTAACTTATTTGGGAAATCAATTAAAAATGACCTTTTCATAATTTAGATTTAGGTAGATGATATTTTTTTTTATTCAACTAACGTCAAGCTCTACCAAGAATTTGCTAAGTTGATACAACAGGAATTTCAAATGAGCATGATGGGAGAACTGGTGTTCTTCTTAGAAATTCAAATTCATCAAAGTTAGAATGGTGTGTACATTCATCATACTAAGTATACAAAAGAGCTTATCAAGAAGTTCAAGTTGGATGAATTCAAGCCTATGTCTACATCAATTCATCCAACCTGTTCACTTGATAAAGATGAATCGGGAAAAAGGTTGATCAGAAAAACACAGAGGAATGATCGGGTCATTTCTGTACCTTACTACATCAAGACCTGCTATTTTATTTAGTGTGTGTGTACCATGTTTCAGAATGATCCAAAAGAATCCCATTTAACAGCTATTAAGAGGATCTTTAGATACTTGAAAGACACTACCAACTTGGGTTTGTTCATTAAGATTTCTTCTGTGTACATGTTAGTTGGATATTGTGATGCTGACTATGCTGGATACAAGCTTGAAAGAAAAAGAATTAATATAAAATGTATGTTTTTTGGTGATAATTTGATCTCATGGTCAAGTAAGCGACAAGGCACCATTGTCATGTAAACAATAGAGGTTGACTACATCTCTACAATAGGATGCAACACTCAACTCTTATGAATGAAGCAACACCTAGAAGACTACAAGTTGTTTGAGAATAACATTCCTATTTGTTGTGATGATACATTAGCAATCTGTTTAACTAAGAATCCAATTATGCATTCTAGGTAAAAATGTATAGAAATAAAAAAATCATTTTATTAGAGATTTTGTCGAAAAGAGTATTTTAAATATTCAATTTGTTGTCACTAATCATCAGTAGGTTGATATTTTTACAAAACTCCTTGCTGAGGATAAATTTGATTTTATTAAGAAAAATCTAAACTTGGTTTTTATTTCTAAATGATGTTCTGGTTTATGTCTGCATTCCCTCTAGTAGAATACAATTAGTAGTTAAACTTATATATGCTCTACTCTAATACATTAAATATGTATTGATTTTCTAGTCATTTGCAATTCAATCTTGTTGTTTGGGTATGCTTTATGTGGAATGTTGTGACTGACAGCCATTCACTCTTTTTGTCTGATGACAAATAGGAGAAATGAAGTTTTGGGAACAATCTTAAAATAAACTGTATAAACTTTAATTCAAAACATTTAAAAATGGGGAGTATATACTTTGAAAAATTGTCAGAATGTTTCTTATTATTTTTATTTTTAAATACATGCTTAGAGTTAGGGGGAGCTTTTTTTATTGTTATTGTTTTACTTTGTTTTTGTTGTTAAATAAATTGTTGGAAACATTATTTTTTTGTTATCATCATGACAAAGGAGCAAGTATACGGCGACTTCATAATCTCTTCTTTCACCACAAAGGAAAAAGTCTACAACAACTCAAAAATTTTAACTATTTTCACAACGAAGAAGGAAATCTATGACAATTTCGTAATCCCATCTCCTTTCACAGAAAATGAGGAAGTCTGCAAAAACTTCATAATTTCTACTCTTTTCACGGTAAAGAATAAATCCTATAACGGCTTCACCATCTAACCTATTTCACAATAAAGCAGAAATCCTACGACGACTTAACAATCCAACTTCTTTCACAACAAAGAAAGAGGCCTACTCGGCCTAATACAATGTCAAAAAACCACAATGACTTCATTTGTAGCAAAGAAGGAAGCCTACAACGGCTCAAATATCTTCTCACATGAGTAGACTCAAGCTGACCAGTTCTCCCAAAGAAGAAACCTATTCAATCTAATTGAACTCTCTTAAGTCAAAAAGCTTTCTCTCAACAATGCCTCGCCAATAAGGGAAAAACAAAAATACACAACGAATGTAGTAATGTCTACTCAGCAAGCTCATGCTATTTTTCAATAGATAAGAGTGCACACGACTACTCGGCTACATTCTTTCAGCTATGCCTACTCAACACAAAAGGTGTCATCCCAACTATAGGGAACAAAGAATTTCTCGTAGATCCAACCTCTATGGCAAGGCTTTCTACGACCTTATACGACATGGCCTCCATTCCTTGAGACAACGACTTGCGGGCAATTGTTCCAAACTAGCCTAATGTCCAATTTTTTTTTTATTAACAAACGCAACACCAATGTGACATAGTCCATAACTTCACTCAACGGTAACCTTAAAGCAAGAGTCGACCTAGCCCCAACGATTATGGGTGGACAAGGTGAGATATCCGCCAAACATAAACATTTTTGTCTTCAACAGAATCATTTCTCACACTATAAATATTGTTGTGTTAACACCACAAAAGGTATAACTTCTTACAATATATTTTTTGTAAGTTTTTATGCATGTCTTTTTTATAGTAGGGACAACACTTGCCAAAAAGACAAACTTAGGTCCCCAGCCTAGCTTTTCAGCTCAAATAAAAGGGAGTCTGCCTTTCACAAAGTCCTTCGGTTGTGATGACCAAGACAAGTCGGATATAATCCGCCAAAAAAGACAATGCTTATTAGTCAACTCCACATTCTAGCATAAGCAATCGACTTGGGGGCATCTATTCTTGATTGGACCTTGGGACTGGCCCAAGACCAATACCACCTCATTTCGTGCTATATAAATCATTCCTCGTGATCTAACAATGTATGCTATCTCTTATGTCTCTCACCCACCTCAGTCATATACTAATTTGAGCATTAGAGTGTTTGCGGGTACCACCGCACCAACATGTCTTATCTCATCCTCGGATTCTAGCCAAACAACATTGTCACATACCTTCTTCTTCTTCTTCTTCTTCTTCTTCCAAATCAACGTATCTTTGAACTCTGATCAGAACAATTATATAAAATTATGCTATTGACTTTGATTTAAACGTATCTTGATGATATAAATAACGTTTGTAGATTAATGTCAAAATGTATAGATATAATCTATGTAATATTAACTTTCAATCAAACGATTGATTTTGAAAAATATTTATTCAACACGATGTTATTGAGTGAGTGTAACTCTTTGAATGTAATTTGATACTCTAAAATGGTAGTATATGATTATAATACATAATGTGAGAAACTACTGTATTTATTTAGAGTTTTTGTTTCTTTCTTTTTTTTTTTTCATTTAATTTGTACCATAATTATTATATACTTATGAAATGTAATGAATAAAAATGTCAATAATTCTTTTAATACTATTTAATTATTGCATACTATAGATGTGTTTTTATATAAAAAAAATATTTATCATATACATATTCTTTCCCAAACTATATAGCTGAAATCTATGGATCTGTTGTTGAATGCAAGGGTGTCCCATTTAACATGTTTGAGAGATCTTTAATGTATTACATGTGCAATTGAATGATATGATTGATGATTGATGATTAATAACATAAGCAGTGTTTGTTCAGAGCTTTTTAAGATGTGCAAAATTTATTTTTATTGTATAAAAAATTATATAGTAAAAAAATATGTCAAAATTTGAGTGATTCATTATTTTTTTTCATCTTAAATTCAAAATCTTAATTTCTAAATTTTTAAATTATTGGTAGTTATAATTGAATATGTATAAAAAGTGATAGACCTTATACTAAAATTAGAACCCTAATAGTAAAAATATTGTGTTTATCAATTGATCATACTCTAATTATTCCTTGATTCCTAAAGTTTGCGGAGAACAAAAATTTCAAATTGTGTATTTTCTATAAAAATATCTTTTACTAATAATTGTTTGTTCTACTCTCATCTCAAAATATTTTTCTCTTGTTAAGATGATTGATGAATAGAATTATGTCATCCAAAAACATATTGATTGCATTAAATATAATAAAATTCATTATCATTATCTTAATTATAATCGATTTGAAAATAAATAAATAACTTGTATAAAATAATAAAATACTAAATTTAAATTTTGCATAGACATTAAAAAATTTAGGGTCAACCTTAAAAATAAGCATGTTTGTAAATATATAAGAACTTAAGATTATGAACTATGTACTGTCATGAACTTGTGAAATGACTTGCTGGTAATTTCAATACCATAATTTAATATCTCTTTGAATTATAGTAAGATAATAATGAGATAAAATAAGTACCTTTTTGATGATCAACCTTGATGATTGACACTAATAATAACAATTAATGTTATTAATTGGTTGATGATTGGACATGTTAGGTGTCTTGGCATTAAAAACTATTTCTATTTCAATTTTTAAATGTAACATTGTCATTATTTTCGCTCTATTTTTATGTTTTCAAATGCTAAGATAGTAAATAGTGAAAACATATATTTTTGTTGTCACATTTTTCTTTATAAATTTTTAACACAAGAAAGAGTCGCAACAATATACATTTTCGTAATTAAAAGTGGAAGGAAAAGTTAAAAGTAGAAATTACCCACACATGAAAAGAAGCAATTCCATATAATTATAGTCATCACGAAATGAAGCAATTCCAGGTAATTATGTAAGTCCTAATCACTACTCAGTCAACACCCGAATCCATATACATTATCACAATGAGTCACATAATTCCACAGCCTACAAATTTGTTTACTACAAAGGTTAACTTCATTATAGCCTTTATGCACATCCATCCAGTAATATTAAGATTGGTCTTCTTTTTTTTATATTACCACGGCCAATATGTAATTATGATCCATTAGAAATTAACCCTGCCAGCATTTTCACCCATCATTTTGACACTACTATTCTCCAATCCACTTTTAAGCCAAGCAAGGTTACTAATGTCTGTAGCTATTGCAGCCAACTCAAAACTTGGGAAAGATGGTGGTTCTGAATAATCAATGAATTCTGGTCCCAACAAAGAACTTTTTGAGTTGTTACCATTTAGAGAACAGCATCCATGACCACACTGTTGAGGTACTGACCGGTCGCCATGAGTTCCGTTAAGCATTTTACAAAAATCCATATCTGGTTTTGACGATTGTAAAATAGGTCCATGCATTGGAACAGGTCTTTGAACTGATGTTGAAGGTTGCAAACTATTGAAAGCTTGATATACATTAAAAGCACTTACACGTGCGACTGGCTTAAAAAGGGTAGGTGGTTCCCTGACTTCATGGGATAATTGACCATCAGTCCGTTCTTTGCCTTCGTGCTTATCGTCAACGATCTCCATAGACGTAACATCTCTTACTTCTGAGGATTTCAAAGAATTAACATCTCCACATGAAAGAGTTTCTTCTGATGATGCTTTGGCTTTCTCCAAGCTAATATCTTCTATCATGTTACCAGATTCTAACTTAATCTTATCATGTTCAACTCCCCGACGCCTCAATGTAGAATTCCAGTGGTTCTTAATTGCATTATCTGTTCTTCCTGGTAGAAGCCTGGCGATGGCTGCCCATTTGTTTCCATGGACTGCATGAGCAGAAACAATGATCCGGTCCTCCTCATCTGAAAAATAAAACAATTTGTTTAGCCTATATATATTCAGGAAAGTTGCATCATAAGATTTTATAGATGATTCAGAAGTTTCTAGGAAACTATAAACGATATAATTTTAATGTAGAAAATATAGCATCCTGAATTCATTATGGTATAATTATTGCTGGAAATTGTGATCAAACCTTGAAGATCATACCCCCTGAAGAATAAATGCCACACGGGACATAAATGATGCGACATAGATACAGGAATTCATAATATATTATTAAGCAATTCTGACAAAAGAGACTCGCATGTATATCCATAGAACGTAGAGATTCACATAACTATTAAATCTTACAAAGCTGCAATAGTTGAAAAAAATTTAACTCTTAAAATATTAGAAACATCAAAAGCACGTAAAGCTAAATACACAAACA
Organism: Cicer judaicum; assembly: GCA_037974835.1. NCBI lineage: Eukaryota > Viridiplantae > Streptophyta > Magnoliopsida > Fabales > Fabaceae > Cicer > Cicer judaicum. The sequence continues at coordinate 4,449,278 of JBBPBS010000207.1, forward strand.
AACTAACACCAAATTTACAAATACTCTTCTGTACAAGCCTATCACAAGCTTTGAGTCATATGCTGAAGGTGCCCATAAAGCAGACATATCAAGGAAAAAGAAGATGGAACATTTATATTCGTTATTTTTTACTTTTGACAAACTTAACAGGGAGTTAGTGACTTAGTTGTAAATGGGTACTCTTCGTTAAGAAGGAAAACCCCTTGGAAGGAAGATTCTCTTCTCTCCTTTTGTCTGTGAATGAGTGAACCATTGCATAAGTTCTCTCTCTTTCTCTCCTCTTAAACCCTCACCTGCCGTTCTATTTCTAAAAATTAAGAATTTAATCTTGGATATGAGAACTTGCAAGCACAGGTATCATCTTGACAGGGGTGAATTGTTTACTAAATTGACTGAGGGAAAACCTCAGCATGATTGATTGTATATACATGATTAACAATCACTAATAAGTAAACTAAGAAAATAAGAATTTCTTTGGAAGTTGGAAGGGAAAGGAGGGGAGAGGTTTGGGGGCAAGGAAGGAGGAAAAGGAAGATGAGATAGTTTCCCACCTGGCAAGGGGGATAGCTCCCTTGAATTTCCAAAATTTATGGGAAGCAATTTGATAGGCAGGATTGCCCAAGTAGAGAAATTCTTGGATGTGCAATACTTGAAGTTAAACACAAAAGTGTAACTTGAGTTTGTGAGCACGGAGGGGTAAGTGGTGTGCTGGTTCCAGTTTTTGAATTAAAAGAGACTAGACTCCAGAAAGTTTGACAGTGACTATGGTTTGGGGAAGGAGTATGGGCAGTGTGACTAAAAGATTGGCCAATTCGTACAAGATTCTATAATATTGGAAGATCCAGAGGAGCTACTCCTGGGATCATTTTTAGGTGAATTGATATCAATTGATATTGATCAGCACTGTTTCTGCTATAACATCTATCTGCTCGTTATATTTCTGGTCTAGCTCTATCACTAGGCAGCCAAAATACAAGGAATGTGTAAGGCAAAGGGAACAAGGTAGATGTTTTTAGTGTGGTGAGCCACTTGGGTTTCTGTTTTAGCACAAGAGGACCGAAGAAAGGAAGATTGCTAAGATTCTTGGATGTACATGAATTCATTTAAATTGTTGATGGGATATTGTTTTAACTAGCTCACCACATAAGAGGAATATACACTCAATGAATACATCAAATAATCTCACATTTCAGTCTAAGAATCAAGGTAGAAAAGGAAAGATGATTATTTAAAACAAGATTAAGGATTAACATGACAAACATGACAAAACAAATAATGACCAGGGTCAATAGATATTAATTTTCTCCGTTATTACAAACAGGATTCCTGATATAAAAAATAAACATCACAAATATTGACTAGATGCAAAACCAACTTGGTGGCAAAACAAGAGACACAATATCCATACAGGGCAGTTCAAGCAATGACATTTATGACAGCCAGCTAAAAAGCCACCATATTAACACGGCGTTGCAGCCAATGACAGAAACATGGCAGATATCATAGGTGTTGCAGCTTATGGCAGCTGGCACAAAATTTGCTACACTATAACACCATGGCTCAAATTTGCCAACACTGATACCGGGTATGAAGTTCACATGGAAGCTCGCATGATGACGAACTAGAACATCAGGTTCATTATTTTTTCAATGTTAGAATGAAGTTGTCGGTTTAAAATTTTGCTTATCTTAGGCACACCATCAGGCACAATTGTCAAAAGTGAGAAATATATCCTCCAACCATGATGGGCCATTCAGAGTCTTTGAAACACAGAAAAACAGGACATAAACCTATTGACAGTTACAGATCTCTAGTTATGAGTATGCAATCCTCTTGTTAAACAACAAAACTTTTGCACCCTACTTTGTCGGAGTGATTCAAGTTCAAGATTCAAGACCCCTTGTCAAATATCAACCACACAACTACAGCAGGAATTGAGGATATCAGTCAAAAAGTAATAGGTGCAATAACTACTACCATCCCAAATAACATTTTTTGTATGACGACAAAATGGAAATCGATAAAGTAACAGTTAGATGAAAAGTATGACTCGTGATCTATCAAAGAACAATAAAAAATGCACAGCAAATCCAAGCATTCTAGAAAATTAAAAAATAACTCTATTTAGATGGTACAAGAACAGCAATGAACTGGTCTAAAAAAGTCATGAACAGTAATGAGTCATACTTTCCAAAAACCACACATTACCATAGTAATTCAAAAACCATGCATTACCATAGCATACCCTCCAATAAGCAAGATTTAAAAATAAAATAAAAAGGTACACAACTGCTCTCTAGACCGCACCATGAAGATTTTTTTCTGTCTCTACAAACTCAAGCTCTATAGCATCAACACTATTGATCCAAGGCATCCTTGTATCCAAAATGTCTTGATGTCGGACACAGACACAACCCCGGTACATATCAGTGTCGTGTTTGGTGTCCATGTCCATATCTATGCTGCGCATACCTCAATTGAGACTATGTCAACTGCAGTTGACCACAATTTTCACACCAAGTAAACGATCACAACCACACTTTAAAAATGTGTCCAATAACTTAAAGGTTCTAGTACTTATTCTTTTTAAAAAAAACAAACAAACCCTAAAACCTCAAAAAACAAAATCCATTCACAATTGAACAATCTCAAACCACAATGCACTCAAACAAGACCATTCCACCTAACTCCATTCTTTCATACTAATCCCAATGCGTTTAACCTCGACTTAGCTTATTGAATTAAATAAAGTAAAATTGAAACAAAAAGACTATCAAATTCAAATTCAAATTGAAAAGAACCAACATCAACTAGTAAACATTACGTACCAGTGAAGGGTTTCCGCTTAACAGCAGGATCAAGTTGATTACACCACCGGAGCCGACACGACTTACCGGATCTTCCGGCGATCCCACGAGCAATAAGACTCCAGTTTCTTGCACCGAACTGACTTACAAGACGGCTGAGAATGGCGTCTTCTTCAGGTGACCAAGGACCTTTCACTCTGTCTCTACCGTTACCGTTACTGTTTCCACTTTCCGTTAATGCAATTAAACCTTCGTCGCCGCTTCCGTCGGGGTCCGCCGTTACGGTAGGTTTTTCAGGTTCCATCTGTTTGTAAGCGGTTATTAAGTTGTTGAAGTGAGTGAGAAAGTTGTGAAAAGGACGGATAAATAAATTGAGTTTATTCGCGCAAATGTTTCGGCGGTTCAAGAAATGGGCTTCGGAATATGTTTAGGTAGGTGTCATCGCTTCAATTTAAATTTACAATTCTATCCTTTTTTCGAAAAGATAAAAAAAAAGGAATTATAGAGAAATAGACCCATATAAAAGATTTTTTATTCTAATAATCTAATGTAAAAAAAAATTATTAATATACTTTATTTTAAAAATTATATATTAAAATGTTTTTTTTTAATTAGTTAAATATTACTTGCAAAGATAACTTTTAAATTTTGTTTTATTTTATATACTTTCGAAAGTTGTCGTTTTAAAAGGTAACATCCATGTATCTTCAATAAGTCACTATTTTAAAATGTCATTTAAAAAAAAAATTTATAGAAAAAATAATTATAAACTTAGACTTATTTATGGAGTCGCATTTGCAAAGACTACTTTTAACTAAGAAAAAAAAAGATAATTTTAGTATAAAATTTCAAAAGAGAATATATTGGTATTATTTTTTTGGAAAATTGAGGTATGAAAAAAACCCAATATAAAATATCCATTTGTTATAGATTTTCATTTTAAAATTTAAAAATTAAAAAAAAAATTTGAGAATCTACTTTTTGTTTGCATCTAGTAATAAAAATTAATTATTAAAAAAGTATGCTTTTTGAGAAGTTAATAAAAACAGCTTTTAATTTTAAGTAATTATTTAAAGTAATTTTTAGATTTTTATTATTTTTTTAAAAAGTGCTAACAAACAGATGCAAATTTGTCGAAACTGGTTAGTTTTAAAAATATATTATTGTATAAAAATAATGTAACAAATGCACCCTAAGTTATTGGTGTAGTAATCTCTTCTACTTCAAATAATATTTATGCACCTTAAATTATTGGTGCAGTAATCTCTTCTACTTCAAAGCAAGTTTGAGCTTCTTTCAGATCTCATTTCTCAATTTCTAATAAAACCACATTCTTGATGATCAAGATTTTCTTTGATATTGAATAATATATTCTATAGGATTTGGATTCTTCACTAACACCATGAAACACACAGATTTAATACTTCTATCATAGAGCTTTTTCCTTTGTTGCCTTGGAACATGCACATAACCAATATAACCAAAGACTAAAGAAATAAATTGTTGGTTTAGTTCCACTTCACACTTCTTTAGGTGTTGTATCTTTAACCGCCATAGTTGGACTCTTATTTTGAACAAACACTATTTCTAGCCAAAATTCCTTACGAACATTTTTTTCGGATAACATAATCCTCACCATATTCATTATGGTTCTATTTTTCCTCTATGCTACTTCATTTTGTTGAAGAGTATATGCACTAGTAAATTTCCTCTTCATATCATCATCACTTCAAAATTCATCGAATTCACTTGAGGTAAATTCATCTCATCTATTGGTTTTTAAGCAACTAAGTATATTCCCTGTTTCAATTTCAGTAGTTACTTTAAATCTCTTAAAAGTTGCATTAAGTTTTGCAATAAGAAAGAACACCGAAGTTTTTCTACTTAAAGCATCTATAAAGGCGATGAAATGCATTTTTTGTTGTTTGATTCAAGCTTGATGGGTCCACAAATGTGTGCATGGACTAATTGAAGCTTTTGACTTGCTTTCCCTTAGGGTCCTTTTGGAAATCATTCTCTATGTTGCTTGCCACTCATGCAATCACTCCAAATTCTTGACCTATGACACAAATCAGGAAGTCTTTTCACAATACCCTTTTGAGCTAATATTCTCAATCCCTTTTGACTTAAGTGGCCATACCTAACCTGCCATAAGAGAGCATTGGCTATAATCCCTTTTTAAGTGGGGTTATAGCCAACTACAACACTACTATAGCTCATATTTATTATGATGTATCTTGGAGGTGGTTTATTTTGATGAGTATAATTGTCAAATTTTGTGTCTTCAAGGCCGTTTTTTAGTGTTCTTTGTTGTAGCGCCTTGATGTATCATTTGTACTCCCACGTAATAATGTATGGTATAACTATAAATAAGTTAATTTACTTACACAAAGGAATAATTTACCATTGAAAATCTTATGGTGGGAAAACCTTATATGATCACACATATATGAACGTAGATCTAATATCACCATTGAAATTTGAAGGCCTATCTTCTAATATCACCAAATATATGATGTAAAATATTTGTTCTAGATTATATAATTGTGCATCACATTTTAAGAAAACGAAAATAATCATTAATGAAAGTCTCTTCATAAAAATGCATACAATAGAATACAAGAGGAAGTTTGTAGTTGTGATTTCAGTTTCATTCATTGCTTTAATTCAAAAGAAGGAGTATCGTGAGACTTTGATTTGATTATTATCATATATTGCTTATTGGAAGCTTGTACAAGATCTTGTTAAAGCTCTTGGCAGCACATCTAAATAAGGTGTTGGAGAATTTAATTTCTAAAACCCAATCAATTTTTTTTGCACATTCGTTAAGCTCTTAATGATGCTCTGGTGTTAAACAAACTATTTAATTGTCTCATATTGAAAGTAGACTTTGAGAAATCTTTTGATCGGTAAGTTCAGATTATTTAGACTATATGTTAGAGTGTATAAGCTTTAACGAAGTTTGGAGGAGATGGATGCAAGAATACACTTTGTCTTCCTCATTTTATGTATTGGTTACCGGGTGTCTCACAACAAACGTTGAGGCAAAAAGAGGATTGCGAAATGGCGATCTATTAGCACTTTTTCCATTTTTTATTGGGGTTGAGGGTTCTGTAGGTTTGATAAATAATTTTGTAGAAAAAAATCGGTGAAAAGTTTTACTCGAATTCATAATGGAGTGAACACCAAACTTTATTTTAAAATAGGGAAAATATTGGAAAACTTTTAAAAAAATAGAAAATAAAAAATAGTTTTTGATACGAGATTTTGAGTTCGGAGTCGATTATGCGTAGGAAATGTATTAACACTCTAGGACATCCATTAAAAACGTGATTTTTATAATTAATTATGCAAAATTATATTAACTTAAATATATTTATTTCTCTCTATTATTAAATATGAATTTAAATTGTTTTAAATAATATGATTTTTTTAGATAAAAGTGTGTTAAACAAGAGTCGAAAAAAAAGTTTTCATTATTGTTCTTGATAGAGTGTGATTTTTCTCATACATATCTCTCGGTGCTATGGTGAAATCAAAGCTACATAATTTTTGGTAGAAAATGTGAATGTGATGATTGCTTTTAAGGAAAATGTGTATTGTTCTAGATAAAAAAAGTTATTTTGACAAAAAACGAGTTTGTTTGTTTGATTTGAATAATTATTTTAAAATATAAGTTTTAAGACGATCAAGTTAAGTTCTACAACTCGTGTCTTAAAACTAAAAGAGTAAAAAAAAAGATGTCTCATCTAATTTAATAATCTCTTAATAGTATTTTATATTATTTTTTATTTTTAAATTGAGTTTTAAAACCACTAAATAGTTTAACTTATGTCTT
>JBBPBS010000207.1:4456185-4473106 GCA_037974835.1 Cicer judaicum
ATTTTCTTTTTAAAAAAAATGATACTAAATATTAAATAATTTTAAATGATTCTTCGAAATAAAATTAGTAATAAACACGAAAATAAAATAGCAAAAAGAAAAATATATGGACTTGTAACTTAATCTATTAAATAGAAGAAAAAAAATTTAATACTAATTATAAATGTAATCCTCTTTTAAACTATTTTGTAATTTAATAAGTGAAGAAATAAAATTCATTTTAATATTAAATAGCACAATCTAAAAAAGAAAAAAAAAACTAATATAATGTAAAATAAATGATATTTATAACCATTTAATTATATCTATAGTTACTTATATTAAACAGAATTATCAATATTAAATAAAATAAACACATCTAATAATTACTTAATGTGAAACAGTTGGTTTGAATACGGAGACTGTGAACCACACATCTATTAACAAAATCACGTTTTTTCCAAAAACAAACAAGAATCAAATTTTCAAACTCACATAAAAAATTACTCAAAGAAAACACTATCCTTTAAACCTTACATAAAAAATGATCTCAAACAAAACTTTATTCACATATAACAACATAAAAAATGTCGTCTTTCAATAATATACAGTTTTGAACAGCAAACCTAAAGATAATGAGAAAATACCTTTTCGGTGAAAATAGAGGCGGTACGTGGTGGTGTGAAAATAGAGGAAGTAGGGTGGTGTATTTTTCTTCTTCTCTTCTTATATTAGAAACAACAAACAAATAAATGAAAAAAAAAAACTCTCCTTTTATCTTCTGATTTTCTTTTATGAAAATCAATCTTCCTTTTGTTGATTTTTTTGCTTCAATATATATATAGGCTAAAACGAGGAATGGTTGTGTTCATCATATAAAGTGAAGTTCTGGATTTTGCAACAAGATCAAGCAAACTGATACAATTAAGGAGATGACGGGCTAGTTTTTTTTATTGAGGGGCTGATCTTTTTGATTTAGTATTCAAGATGGTGAAGTGGGAAAGCGCATGAAACGGGAAAGCAATAAACTAAACAAGGGAGGAAGCAGAAATTAGGGGCAGCACACGCGAGGTAGGAAAGCTGGGATGGGAAATGAAAGCAATAAAAGCAATTTTTTTTAACATTTTTTTTTGTTTTTTTTTTTTTTGCATTATTTATTTATTTTTGTATTTTTAATGTTAAATATAATGTAATAAAACTATTACAATTTTTACAATTTTTAGACAAACATATTTTTTATTTAAATTATCTTTATTTAGTCGAACAAAATCTAGGTATTAAGAAAGGAATTAAAATCTTAGTTTCCAATAATGCAATTTAGGGATTATACAATATTAGCTTGTAGTGGTTATGTTGATAAGCTTGGTCATTAGAAGTTTTTCGGTGCACATGTTTTCATTCTATAAGGCACCTAAGAATGTGTTAAATTCGATTAAAAAAATTGTTTGGCGATCTGAATGATGAAAGGAAAATTAACTACTTTAATTTGGAGAAGGTGTGTCTACCTAAGAATTTGGGTGGATTTTTGAAGGATTTTAATACAGCATTGCTTATTAATTGGAAGTGGAGAGTTCTATCGCAACATGAATCGATATGGTATGAATTTATGTCTTATAGATATGGTAATTTGAATAAAGGCATGTTAGAATATGATAGTGGCATTAGTGATAATTTTCATAATGATTGAGGTTTGAATTTTGATTCCTTTAAAATTAGTTACTCTCCACTTAAGAAAGTTTGTTCTAAAGTTTTATAACTTGGAAGAGAAAAAATATATAACTTCATAATATTTTGAAGTGTTAGCTCAAAAGAAAGTACTTAAGTATTTAAAAGTGTATAAGTTGTATAAGTTTAAATACTGAGTAAAAAGTTAAAAGATAGAGGATCACACGAAGAATTTATATTGATTCACCAAACATGAACTACATCTAGTCTTCACACTATGTGAGTTTTTTCACTATAGTTCTTGAGAAGCCTTCTCAACTCTTGCACTTTACAAATAAGCCACTTGGGCCTTTGTCACCTATATTTTCTTAGCCTTAGCAAACTTGCAATCTTTCTTCTAAGTCACTATTAAATATACAACAGATACAATCGACCTGAGTCACTTTTACAATTCAAAAGATGATTGTAGAATGTTTACAAATGAGGATTTGTTAAGTATCATGTTTGCTCAACTTGAAATGATATTACACTTTTAGAAACTTAGTTCTATAGATACAACGTAGACCTTAAGTGTGTTTGAGTTTTTAATCATGTTTTTTTACTTTTGAGATAAGTGGGTTGAATTCTTAATATAAGCTCATATATGTCATGTTCAAAGGTATTATCTTTATATAGAAGTGTGTGAGCTTCATGTTTATATTTCCAGACCGTCATGTGATTGTTGGGCTCGTGTCCCAACACATGGTAACCAATTAGTGAAGATGTACTTGAAGAACAACAAATATTGTAAATATTAAGTGAACTCCAGAATGTTTGTCGGGTTCATTTTTGTCCTGTAGTGTAGGAGAGAGGAAACATGAGATATATCACATATTTCTTTTTTGATTGAGTTCACTATAGTGAATAGTGCCAATGCAATTACTTTAACAACTTTTCTGTCACACTTGTGTACTTTGTACATATACTTTATGGAGTTGTGCTACCAACACTCTATTTGACATTCACTTTCCAACACTCATTCTTTTACTGGCTGAAATACATGTAGAATCCATCACTTTATGTGGACCCATTTCTAAAGTGGTGGGACTTGCATGTATTTTACCAAATAAGAGAGTGAGTGATGGAAATAGAGTGTTGCTAGCACTACTCAACTTTTTGAGCTAGTGAATTTTCTAAACATCATAAAGTTGTTGTTTGAACTTTCTCAAGTTTAGTTGTTTTCTCATAAGTTGTTGTTCCTTATGAACTATATTGAGAGCATAACGAACAATTTGATATGTTTCTTTCGTGGATATCATGTTAAGAAATTTTTTTTTTTTGTATTCATTCTTTATTCTTTACCAAAATAGGAATAGTCATTCGATGTTTCACTTCACTTTGTGCATGAACATTTTGAGGTTTGTTCTTGTTTGACAAACCCTTTTTGAGGTTTTCTTTGAACTTTATGATATTTATCAGAAGGTTGTTTCATGCTTAATCTTGCTTGTGTTTAATTGCTCCAATTTTGCTTAATCCTTTTGAGATATGTCTCTCTTAATTGGAATACTCAAGAGAACACATTAAATAACAAGGTAGATCAAAATCACTTAATCATTAAAGTTTATTATCATTAAAACATCATTAGGAATTTTGTCTCAATAGGAGGGATATGCTCTCGCACTACAAAAAAACCGGCGATTAGCCACGTTTCTAAACGTGGCAAAATGTCCAATTGACCGTGGCAAATAACGTTAGCCACGCTAACCATCTCCGTGGCGTAGCTGGGCGTCGCAATTTATTAGCCACGCCTAAAAGAGTCGTGGTAACATATTTTTAGCCACAGTTAATTTATAGTTAGCCACGACTAAAATCGTATTAAATGATAAAATGAACAAATATTTTGTTTTGGAATTTGCTACGGGCTAACCGTGGCTAAATGTTTTTTTTTTTTTTTTAATATCAATTGCAGGTTTGTTCCTGTTTTTGTCATACCTTTCTAACAATAGAGTCAAACTAAACATTGTAATATCAGGAAGACATCATTAACCAATATAGCAACAAAAATAACTAATTAACATTCTAAAACTTTGATCAAAGTAGTCAAACATTCTAAAATCTTATACATAAACTAATAAAAACATACAAAAAAATTTGACGACATCAAAATAGTCTAGAGCAAAACCAAAACAATCCAATAAACATCCATTCCTTCCATTTGCAATCCGAATAGCAACATATTTCTTCAATTTGTAGTCCAAAAATCAAGATGAACTTTACTCGATCGATTGACCAAGTTAAAATCGATGTCTCACGCTAGTTTTTTGAGTTAGTGATGTGCAAACTGGGAGATGACTGTAATACTAAATTTTGGACTATTAGTTGGTCAGGTGGTTTATTGCACTGTAGAGGAGTTAATCATTCATCCAATAACCACTCTTATATTTTTCTACAACACGACAAAATTTTGTTTAAGAAAAAATCTAAGAGGTTTGATTATATTATTTAATTTGCAATTATTTTGGATGATAGTCAAACATAATAAATGAATGAAAGAAAAGCTTTGAGAGAATAAAGAATTTTTATTTATATAATGACAAATTAATAGATTTACAAGGTATAAAGTAGACTATCACATAGCTTGGTTGAAAGAATATGATAACTTTTTCGCCCTTTATTATACTTTTTCTCAATCAAACAAATTATATTAGAATTACAAAATAGTAAGAGCGGAAAAACATAGTAAATCTTTATTTTTTTAATTAGCTTAAAAATTTATAAGGTTTGAAATGTAATAGTGTGCTCAACACTTAGGAAGGTTAGCTGGTGGAGGAGGCACTGTAGTTGAAGGAGTAGGTCCATTTTCAACCTCAAAAGCCATTGCCAATCCCCAAGGCAAATGTGTTTCCAAATGACAATGTACAAGCCAAACACCTACATAATGTTTCAAGTAGAACATAAATTAATTTTAATATATATACATATATATAAAATTTAAAATTTGGAATTCCTAACAATACAGAAAGTTTGATCCAAAAAAGTGTAAGATTAGACAATTCATATTTTAATTCGACGAAATCAATTCTAAAATATATTTCAAAATAGAATTGTTTGATATTGACAAGAAAATATTATATAATTAAATTAAACAGCTTATAGATATATAAAACCAACCTGGATTATTTGCTTGAAATCTAATAACAGACCATCCTCCAACTGGCACAGAAATAGTGTTACGTAATTGAGGATTAACAAAATTAAATTTTGGTTGATCTCTAGTGGAGTTATAATTCCCAAAACCTTGAGCTAAAACATGAAAATTGAAGCCATGAATGTGAATAGGATGATTCTCTGTGCCAAGGATAGCTGTATTCTGAAGCACAATCTCAACCGTTGAATTGAACTTCAAAGTCTTCACCTTTGTTGATTTATGTGGAAAGGCAATTAGGGAATCATTACCACTAAGTGAAACTAAGGAAGGGTCAGTATAGTTAAATACAAACGGTGGTTGATTTGGAAAATCCTTAGTGTACACACCACTAATATTGTGGTAAAATGCTTCCAACATTGAGAAACCTCTTCCTCGAGGAAGAACAAATGACTCATTATTCATGCTAGCTGAAAGTCGAGAATTTAATACAACGCAACGATCTGGTCCTGGATTTATGCATTGTTCTAGACCAATTCCAAATATAATGAACATATGTTCGTCTACTTTACGTGGAACTGGAACCCAATGTGGACCACCTGCCAACCCTGCTTAAAGACATACAAATTTAGAAATAGGTTTTTGTTAAAAAAAGAAAATTAATTAGTTTTGGTCCCTATATTTTAACCGAAATACAAAAATAGTTTTTTTATTTTATTTTTCCTCGGTTTTGGTCTACCAAACAGAATTTTGGTCAAAATTTTTTGCACTTATATAAGTCACATCATGCCTCAAGATCTCGTAGTGTAACAATTCTACTTGAAATCTATGATAATAAATGGTGTGTGATTTAAAAAATAACAATTTATCAAGTTTTTAACTAAAATTCTCTTTAGGGACAAAAACTGGAGAGAAACAAAATAAGGGAATTATTTTTTGTAATTCATCTAAAATAGGAGACCAAAACTGCCATTAAATCTAAAAAATATTTAATTGTAGTATTGATTTTTCATTCGTATTTTTAAACTAAAAAAATGACTATTTTAAATAATGTGAGATACAATCATATTATATAAAAATATCTAAATGTATTAATTATTTATATGTCATTAATTAAATTATCAATATGAAAAAAATAAGAGAGACCAAAATTGTTGATTTTTAAGAGATCAATTTCATTATTCAATAAAAATAGAATATTAAATTTAAAACTGCAATTAAGACTAAAAAAAATAATATAAATAATATTTATCATACCTGTAACATTGGTGTAAAACTTATGAGCTGTTGGTGTATCAAAGGGGTCAGGAAGAATTGGCATTTTAGGTGTTGTTTGGGAGGCACCATCATAAACAACAATACCTCTAGTGGTTATGTTATTGATTGCAACATTTGAAGAACGGTAAGGAGTGAAAACCATGTAATAAGAATCTACGACTTTGTTTGCTTTGAAGAGAACATCAACGGTTTGACCAGGTGCCAACACGACAACATCGGTGTCATAGTGTTCTGTATAACAAGCATCCATAGCCACAACCGTCAAACTATGGTTTGCTATTTTAAAGAAGTGTTGTTCATTGAGTGCAGCATTGATAAGGCGTAGTAAATAGGTTTTTCCTTGCTTAACTTTGAGCTTGTAAGTCTCTGAAATATAGACAAGAATGTGAAAATAATTAGGTGTTTTAACTCGCTAATAAATATTTGATATTGTTAGATTGAACATTATATTTCATAATCGAATCTAAATCTACCATTTATGTGTGTGAATTTTTGATAATATTTACTGCATTGTCTACAAACCAAAAAGATATTTAAGTTATTAATTTGAATTGTAGTCAAAATTATATTTTGTTTTGTCATCGGTGTATCTAAGATTCTTCGATCGTTAAATCGAACGATCTAAATGACATATTATATAATTTTTATAAAATAACATTTCATTTAATTTTTATCCAACGAATGAGGTTGACTATCGTGTAATTGGATAAATAACACCAAAATTTGTTTAATTACTTGAACATAATTAGTTTAGTTGAAATTGAAGATAAAGCTTACGATTTTGAGAGCAATTATACAAATCACCAAGGAAGCCATTAATAGAGGACGCATCTGATTCCCGTGGAGCGTTACCAGTTTCTGTTGCATTTCTCTCAACCTCTACAACATTTGCACTCCACCACTCCCCTGCAATTAGTTAGTTATCATCTATCAATTACAATTATACTTCTAAAGATTTTAATTTACATGCAAACACAATAATATAAAATAATTTTATATTATTGATACACTAATTACTAATTTTTTTTTTTTAAATTAACTGTTGAATTGAAAATAATTATCATATCATATTTACGAATTTTGAATACAGATAAAAAGTTAGTCCGAAATATATTTGATTGATTTTTTTCTCTCTCAAATTCATAAAGATAATGCAATAAGATCAAAGATATAATGGGACAATAAAAAGTACCAACTAAAATGGGAACTTCTTGATAAACTTTGGGGAAGGGGTAAGAGTGTCCTAGTCGTGGCTTAATGATAAGGGCACCATGGACAGTAGCACGTAGAAAAGAAGCATGTGCATGCCACCAAAGTGTTCCTTCTTGTCCTGTTAAGTTAAATTTGTAGGTATAACTTCCACCAGATGGTATTGGACATTGAGTTACATATTCTGGACCATCTGACCAGGGTGTTAAAAATTGAATTATTCCATGCCTGCATATAATATATTGTATAATGTACCCAAATTTAGAATTTCATATAAAAAATTACATCCTATATACTGTATATCATAAAAGCAAAATATACACTAGTAAAATAACAGAGCAAAATATACTACTTTTTTTTTTACATATATGTTATTTTTTTTACTAAGAGAAAGTTACTAGACGTTATTATATTTTTAAAATTATTTTGTATGGAAATTCTTTTTTAAAAATAATTCAATATATATAATTACTTTTAAATTTATCATGTTTAATTTAAATTTTCTTTCTTTCCCCTAAAATCCCAGCTACTTTTATGTTTAAATACATTTAAACATTTTTCAGGTCAAAGTTCCTTTGTTCAACAAACTTTACCAACTTTTATATGATCAAATTAATTTTTTTTCGATGTTTTATTTTTTGGTAGACTTGTATCTATTACTAAATACATACAAGTTAATCAAGTTTTGTTTCCTTACAGATTTTAAATTTCATTGTTACAATGGATATTAGTTTAGTCTCCATTATTAATATAATTTATTGAGGTGTTGAAAATGATAAATACATGTATATACTCAACATAGTTTAGATGACATGTCTTTTTATTTTTATTTTTTATAAAAAGAAATTAAATGGAAGCAAAAACAAAACATGCAACAATGAGTCTCTTTCTTCAAACGACGACACAACTCATGAGTGTAATGGAAATAAACAATTTCTGTTTTGTTTTCTTTTGAAAATTTCACCAGAGAATATTCTTTCTTCAAAAAAACAGAGAATATTCTTTCTTAAAAAAAAATAGAGAATATTCTTAAAATAGGCACTCACAAAAATTAAGACTGATCACCGATGGCCAATCAAGCATTAGAGTTGGGCCAGTCCAAAGGGCTGGGAATAAAACAACCTCTTTAGACCTTAATAGTTTCATTTAGGCCTTAAATTCATTTTTTATTTATTAAATTATTAGTTTAATTATTGTTTATTTTTTTCAAGTCTTATAGACTTATAGTACTCATTAATCTTCACCCACTATTTCTACTACTCATTGATTTTTCTGTAGTATTGTAATATTCACCAAAAAAATATTATAAAAGCTAACCGCCCTACAATTTTTTGTTAGTTTTCAAAAGACCTTC
This sequence comes from Cicer judaicum, assembly GCA_037974835.1. NCBI lineage: Eukaryota > Viridiplantae > Streptophyta > Magnoliopsida > Fabales > Fabaceae > Cicer > Cicer judaicum. The sequence goes on from JBBPBS010000207.1 coordinate 4,464,795, forward strand.
AAATTTTTCTTTAGGTCTCTGTACATTTGCTGGACAGTTGACGTTGATTAAATTTTACTTAAAATAATATTTTAACCTAGTTTTTAATAAATAATATAACAATCAAATTTTAATTAAAAAAACTGGAAAAAGGTAATGACAAAAGGAATATGTGGAATTTGCATTGTCACAAAACTAAAATCTAATGTCCTTTTACTGAAACAGTTAATTTTTATGAGTTTTAATAATACATTAAATAATTTTAAATATGTATAAAATTTTACATACATATTTTATATAATATAAATTTTTAATCTAACAAAAAAAATTAAAAAAAATAAAGATGATTTATTGAAATGTAGAGAAATTTGAATTGAGATGATTTAAACTCGTATGTGTGGTGCACGCATTTTGTATCTAGTAAATGGAATAATTTTTATCACAAATAAATAAGGTGAAAGATATATTTATTTAATAAGTGTTAAAAGAGTAAATTTCCTCCTAAAAAAAGAGTAAATTTGAAATCACATAAATTTATATGAATTGTCAAAATTAAAACAGACTTAAACTAATCATAATGCATTAAAAGAGATAACACAAGTTAATCATAATGCATTAAAAGAGATAACACAAGTCAATAATATATGCATGAATGTGAAATAATTAAATTGAATTTAAGAATAATGTTTGCAATATAAATTTTAGAGTTTAATGTGTATGCATGTACAGTTGGCAAATTAAACTCTAATAAAATGTAAAACATTTAATAGAGTTAGTCAATGTGATTGGATAAATAATCTTGAATTAAAACCATGGTGTGCTTTCTCCTCTAATATAAAAAGAATGTATTAATTCAGAGTAGGTGAGAAAAATGTTACCAATGAATAGTAAGATTATAAGGTGACTTGTTGAATACGTGAATGACAACAGTGTCACCCTCTCGAGCATTAATTGTTGGTCCTGGCAAACTTCCATTCACGGCAGTTATCACTTGTGGAAGACATAATCTCTCAACAGTAATGTCCTCTATCTGCATCAAATTTAAATTTCAATTAATATTACACCATGAAACAAAACTTTAAACACATTTTTACATAAATGTCACATTATTGTCCTTTTTTCCATGTTCTCAATGATTCATTGTAATGAAAGCATCGAAAAATTTAAATTTCTTTAATATTTTTTTTATACAATAATTTTAGAAATAAAATAAAATGGAGGCTAAGAGAAAATCTAATAATTAAAAGTGAAAATAATTTCTTTTTTTTGCAAAAGAAATATTTAAATGTCCATTTAGTTTGAAAAAAATGTTTCTATTTTTTATTTTTAAATATAAATTTTTATTTCATTTTGCAATCTAGTTTTAGATATTTATACAAAGAAATATTATAAACAAATTTTATTATTTTCGGTATTTTTAATACAACAAATATTTGAAATCCGAAAACAAATTTTGCAACTATAGATTACACCTAAATATAAAATATCTATATCAATTTTTTTTACACAATATATAGAGTCTAATTAAGCTAGCTTGCAACTATATATTGGAAAGGAAGAAAAGAGAGAAGTAATTAAAAGGAACTCATTATTACATTGAATGTGTGTTTCACGATGGCAGCTGAAGCTAAGGAAGAAGCTAATAATAGAAAAGCAAAAGGCCATGCAAGAGAAAACACAAAACGTTTCATATTTGTAAAGTTTAATGAAATGAAAGTAATATAAATCTTTTGTCTATATGTTGTTATTTTGAAACATAATTATGAGTTTCAATTATATATATAGAGAGAACATGTTACCCGTTTTATTTGACGTTTTCATCATTCCGCGTATTAGGTTTGTGTTGTGCGTTTTGTGAAAAAATTAAACCTTTGAATTTTCGTTGGATTAAAAGGAGGCTGCAAAATTCTTTGTAAAAGATTTCCAGTGGGAAGAAAAATGGAAATTCGTCAATAACTTGTTATTATCACCTAAATTGGAAATTTTGAACATAAGGTGGTTCTAGTTTTGACTATATGGCCCAGAAAAATTGACCCTTGTCGTATATTTATTATTATATATTATTGTCATGCTACTATACTAATGCCACTACATCGTAACTTCGTTGTTTTAAATTTGTCAACATTTACTATTGCTACGTGGGGCAAATTTTAATATACAATAACTGGTCAAATGTTTAGAGATACTTTAAGTTAATTATTTATAAGCTTCAGTTGTTTTATGAAAGTTGAAGTTCATCTTTTTTAATCTCATATAATATTAAAAAAGCGACTCAATTGATATTTATAAATTCAAAAAAAAAAATTAAATTAAATTTGAAAAATAAATTTTAATTAAATCAACATCTTAACTATAAAGATTTGAGAATCATGAATTTTTTAATTTTAAAAAATATCGCCAACAATTACCTAAAGTTTCAGTGATTAGCGGATCAATAATAAATCGTATGCTGCGTTGATTTATCGAAGCATATCCGATTAATATGGTAGTTAAAGTTAATTTGATTATTATTCATTGCAGAAACATGTTGTCAATTTGCTATGTAAATTGTATATTATTTAGGTTTACGTGTTTGAACGAGGTTAATTCTAATTTTTGTTTTAATTAATTACCGTTAAGTTTGAATGTTTTACATAATTTTATACGGTTTTTGTGATTAATATTCAACAAAAAGGAAGTCACTCTTTTTATATCTAAAAAAAGATAACGAAGTCACTCTTTTGGTACAAAAAAAGTCACTTTTTGTAAATAAAAAAATAAAAAAAATAAAAAAAATAAAAAAAACAGAAGTCATTGTACAATAATGTATATGTGCACATACGTTACATTGTTAAGTATTATTTATTAAACTTGTCAAAAAAAATATTATTTATTAAACTTGTCAAAAAAGATATTATTTATTAAACAACTCTTATATTTAAATATCTTTGATTTTGTGAGTGTACAATACATGGTACAATTTATATGTACACCTATGTTACATTGTTAAGTGTGATTAACTAAACTTGTCAAAAAAATATTATTTATTAAAAAGTTCTTATATTCAAACACACTTAATTTTTATAGACTTGTGTAATACTTTATTTTCTATCTATCTATATATTTTTATTATATCACTAATATATAATATATATTACATCACTCTCTATTTTTATTTGTCTCAAAGTATCAATATTTGGATTTTTTGTCCGCACCAAATATTTTCTTTTATCAAAGTAGTACCGTAATTCTTATTGGACAGATTACTATACTAATACTTTTATAAGCAGACACATTACTATTAGTACTAATTCATTTTGTTTTAGACGTTTCATTGAAATTTTCTAGATGCTTGTAATTATGATCATAATCAACTTGTGAGAGGGTAATAGAAATAAAAATTGTTTAGAAAGTTCGTTACCACTTTATTAGAGAGAATAATAGAAATAATAAAAAATTTCAAGAAGATATATAAACCTTTAAATATGAACAAAGTAAAGAATATCACTTAACTACGATCATGTCACATTAATTCAAAATTTTTATTAGATTTAGCAACTCGAAATCATAATATTAGACGACAAAATTATTTTTGAAGTACACGTAAATAAGTTTAATAATAAATGCAAATATAGTCTCAATTCAATGTCACTATCATAACAAAAATTCCCGAAATAAAAGACGTTAACACAATGCATATAATAAGAGTCTTCAAGACTAGATATCTCATGACACTCTGAAGATACTAGTCATCCTTTGTAGTTTGTAACTCGTCTGCGTCCATCGCAAATTCCAAACACAAACAACGAGAGGTGACTTTTCGAAATCATGTAATAGTATAAGATAAACAAGGAGAACACTCAAGTAGTCAAATTAGCACAAACAAAGAGAAACATTCAAGTGCATAATATCAAAGGTTAATCTAATTCAATCACAATAAAACAGTCATAAGGATGAGATGTTATACATGTCCTATACTCTATACTTCATCATCATTTGATATCATTATACTCTGAAGTACTTGATTAGGAGGCCTGATACTATGTCACTACAAGAGTGGACGGACAATTCATGAATGGTCAGATTCTCATAGATCCCCTCAACTCAACCCGAGACATATATACGCGATGGTTGGGGTACTCTTGTGTTGCAATGTAGCTCCCGACCTTAGGGAATAATTCACTAATCCACTTAGGAATTCCCCACTAAAGGTACCCCCCAAAGTCTATTGGTCTTACCTTACAGTTCGATTCCAGTCCTCCACGATTACGCTCATTCAGTTGTACTTCTCTAAATCACTAGGTTTGTCAAACCCTTCCTATATAATGACTGAATAATCCTCACTCCAAAACCTACAACATATATCTCATACTTACACAATATTCATCAGAATTTACATCATTATTATGTATATCAGTCAATCACAATAAAATTTCAATATTTGGTTTGCACCACTCACAATGCACAGTAAAGTCTTATCAATAACAGAATAAGAAATCAAACAGGTGTGCATTCAAGTAATATTACAATTTCAATCAAGTAAACAAGAGTACTCAAGTACATATCATTCATACAATAACAATTAGCATAAGGTTTCATAAAATCAACAACATGCAATCTTGATATAATAAATTCACGGTAATTCTATAGGTTGTTAAATTATATTTTAGTCATCACTATTACCATTCATATATTATTAATTAATTATTGTTACTCGATAGGACTCGACGGTACGTAGTAAGCCCAGATGAATATTTGAGAGTTATAGTATTCTTGTTCATCCCACATTATTTTATATTCATAAAATTGAACCTTCTCTCACCGTTTACTTTAGTTGAAGATTTTTTCCAACAAAACCGATCCACTTATTTAACGTGTCGCATATTCGTCAACCATCGCCTCTAATAGTCCGTGAAAGAAACAAAACAACACAACAATTAATTGGACACATATTAATTACTTGGTATTGTGAAATACTAGTAATATCAATATAAACACTATCTAAAAAAACATAATTATGTATTGCTAAATACATATAGTGTATGAGTAATTTTGATATTACAGTAGTGACATATGCATATATATAAATATACTAACAATGCTATTAGATGCACAGTAAAATTAGACTCTTTATTATTGACATATTGTGCGTAAATTATGGCGTTTGGATATATATATATATATATAATAAATAAAAACAAGAATCACATAACATATATGTAATGAAATTGATACTATTTATTTAAATTGACGTGTATTGTAAATCACTTTTAATTATAACTGAAATAAAAATAAATTTTTTATATGTAGATTCATTTTTGAATATATGTCCAATAATATTATTTATTCATATGCTCGAGTCTACTATTACTAAAAATTAAAATAAAATAATATATGTAGTTTTGTCTCATTAATTATAAGTTAACCTCATGATTTAGTAATTAGTGTTATCTCTCCTTAGGTTTTATCTCTAGTAAAATTTGAGTCACTCTACATCTATTATATATATATATATATATATATATATATATATATATATATATATATATTTTATCTTAATTGTCCCAATGCGTATGTAGTTTTGTAGTTGATAAAAGTTTTGAAATAGTGTGACTAAACAGACCTTCAATGGTACACCTCGAACGATACCTCCGATGAAGATCCTATTTAAATTGTAATTACTGACAATTCTCTAGGAGTTTGAATATATAATTAACTAGATTTTAAGACAACCTAAGGATATTACAACAACTTACAAAAGTGGTGCTTAACCAAACATTGGGTTCATAAAATGCTTTCTAAACCTACCCTTAACAAGGTCCTGGTAATGACATAAAAACCATATTTCAAAACAAATCCCTAATTCGGTATAACGACACTTATAAAATTTTAATTTAGTTTGAGATAATTTGGACATACCCCTAACATCTTAATAACCTTAAGAATGTAAAGAAATAAATTAGACATATCTCTTTAAGCTTTTTACGATGATACCCTAACTCCTCCAAGAGATCGAAAAAACCTTATTACACCGATAACTTGCTAAAATCGAGATTGGAACCTCAAAAATCACTCAAACTCACCAAACTTTTAGATAGAGAGTCTGGAAACGAGAAAGTTAGAAATAGAGGATTGTGGGAAATTAGTAAGGAGAAGAGGGTTTAAAGTCCTATATTTATAGCAAATCTTCCTTGCATTCGCTCAACGAATTTGCTCTTCCATAAATCTTTTTTTTTTCTTGGATCATCCAGAACACACCACGTGTCCTAGGCCAACCAATGTCTTACACGTGTTTCGTGATGTATAAGTCTGTTTACACATCTAGGGTACATAAATTTTGTTTAGCGAAATTTTATTAGCTTAATGAATTGTTCAGGTCTGACTAGGGCTAAGCTTTAGTCGGCAGCATTCGCTTAGCGAAATCTGGATTCACTTAGCAAACTTATCTTGGCCAAAACACATTTTTCTCTCTTCTTGCCCAAGTAACCTTGCATAATCAAGAAGTAAGCTCATTAAATCAATCCTAATACTTTCTAAACTCATCATAACACTTAATGATCGATTCTAACGACATTTTAACTTCTGTAAATGAAAATGGAGCTATTACATCAAGGGATTTTCCAATCTTGATGACATAATCACAATTGTTCATTTGATAGAAATAAATGGAGCTACAATTATCATATCATAATTGAAGTTGTTGTATTTCCTAAAACTGCCAAAAATAATATCGTATTTGATGTTCTCCTAAGATTCAAATAATTGTAAATGTGTTCCTCCTAGTTGTAATAATATACTTTTGAAGTTAGAAGCACAAGAACCATGTTCTTCACTTTCATCGACGAAAGCGTAAGCATGATATCTCTCTAATATATTGTTACTAATCACATGATAAAAGAAATGAAGATTTGTGTTATAGAAATAAAAAATGCTTGAAAGTTTGGTAGAGAGATAAACGAATAAATAGTCATTTTGGTCCTTATATATATATGAGACGATGTCAAAATAATCATTGAATATATGAAAAATAAAAAAAGATGTCTAAATATGTCTTTTGACAATCATTTTAGTTTGCAAATATCTCTTTAGTTATACAGTATACATAATTTTTTTCCATTGGTCAACATAGTATACATAATTTTTTTTTTTGAAATAGTAATGTTGGTAATTATTTAATTATTGTTAGATGAGAGGAGTTGATCCATGCACCGACATATTTGCCACTTCAACTCCTCGAAACCATAGTGTACAAGTTTGAAACCATAGTGTACAAGTTTGAAACCATAGTGTGCAAGTTGGCAAATAGTTGTGATTATGAGTTTGATCTCTTTTTTATACATTGATTATGAGTTTTATCTCTAATCAGAGCATATGTGGTCATTAACATTTACTATTTCTTTAAGTACGTGGTCATAAATTTGATTATTAACCGGTGTGTATGGAATAATATTTTTCAAAAGACGTCAAGCGATAAGTAAATTTGCATATTCAATTATAACATGGAAAAAAAACGCTAATACTTGTAAATAAGTATACAGTACATCGACCGAAAATCAAACACCAAATTATTACTATATCTAGTTTCATATATAAAAGAAAATTAAATTAACAAATTAAATTAATATATTTAGATAGAATGTTAAATCCAATACATCTAATTTATCTAATTTTTTTTTACCAAACTTCTTATATATTAGACGGGAGATAGCGGATCTTGCACAAAATATTAGAGGGAGTCGATGTATGACAAGTATTAACTAAAATATTATAATTAAATTTTTTAAAAGTTATATATATTTTTTTTATAGTTTTACACAATTCATACATAATCAGTAAATTGAAAAAGTTAGAATTTCAATTTTTATAAGTTTTACCATTTTTTGTCATACAATTCACACAAGATTTTAGAATTTCACACAATTTAATCAAATAAAATATATCTATTTTACGATTTTTGTCTTTGTTGAAAATTTTCTTCTTGAAAAATACATCAAATTTCTTATGTTTAAACATCGTGTCACTAATAAAAAAATACATAAATAAATTCACAATTAAAAAATAGTATCCCATTATTATATTATATATCAATTGTTAACAGGTAAAAATTTGTTAATAGGTAGTAGTTGAGTTGTTAATTAAAAGTGTTAGAATTTATTTGTTTATTATTCGTTAGTTTATCGTTTGATATTAGATGATTTTTTTTATAGATAGAGATTGTTATATTAATTTTATTATATTTTATTAATATAAATTTTAAGAGAGGAAAAACAAATTAAATAGACACAAGATAGATACATAAGAGGAGAGGGAAAATATTATTTTTCAAAATAAAAAAAAAAAATTAGAAGATATTT
>JBBPBS010000207.1:4473319-4522499 GCA_037974835.1 Cicer judaicum
AAAAAAAAAAAAAAAAAAAACTAAACATCATATTCTTAGTTAGCTAATGATAATCTAAATTCGTTAGCTCAAAAAATTACCAATCGAATGCGCTCACTCTTTCCGGAAGCAATCCTTTGGAATTGTCATAGTTTCAAATTTCCATCTTTGGTTAGGTAAATGTTGACAACTTTGTATTCCTTTTTTTTTAAAACGAGAACGGGTCGTGTTTTATTTTCTGCACCAAGTGGCTAGTACAAAGCAAATTTTGCCACTAGATTTTTACATATATAGTAAAATTTGACTCATGTAAAATATGAAATTAATAAAATAAATAAATTAATAATTAATTTAAAACTATTTATCATTAATCATATATATGTATATAATATGAATATCAACAACCATTAATATTATTTCTTTTATTTTTTAAATTAAATTGTTTACTATAAAAGATCTCAATAAATTCATTATGGTGTGACAGCAGTTTCAACACAATACTTCAGAGGAAAAAAAAAACAAAAACAAAGTTTTAGCAACTAATGTTTTTGACAAAGGATACGACAATGTTTTGTCAACTAATGTTTTAGCACATTTTTTCAACTTTTTAGTTACTTACTCAAAGCATATACGCATTCAACTCTTTTATTTATTATTTTCCATCGATATAGTTACTTGTTTGAGGAGTACTAAGATAACGAAATCCGTTTTATAGAAAAGTCAAATCAAAGTAAGGGGGACAGCATATTTGTAAAAATTAAAAGAATTATCTTTATCACTTTATAGAAAAAACTTTGAATAATCTGGAAAGTTTAAAATTTTTGAATATTTTAAATTTTTTTAAAGTTTTGATCGTAAGGGTGAAAAAAGATGGTAATTTATTTTTATTTTTATTTTATATAAAATCAAAAAGGATACGATAGTCAAAATTAAAAATTGAGAGGATGAGAGGTAAAAACGGAAGATGCAGAGTACATTCTTCTGAATGGATATTTGTCAGTGACATACATATAATATCTTTTTTCTGCAAAATTGTATGTATATATCACTAAGTAATAATATTCATTGTCTTCCATTTTACCAAAAAAATAAAACTTGTGTTTTTTAACTTACAGCATATGGATGGAGAGACAAAATGATAAAGAAAAATGAGAGAATGAAGTCAAAGGTGCACGTGGGGAAGACAATTAAAAGAATACGTGTAGATTTGGAAAATATTCGATCTTAACTGTTTTCCTCACTATTGATATATTCTTTATATATATACATCCTCTTACCGTTGTTGTTTTCTTATATGAACATCAAATTAAATAGTAGATACATTTGAGTTTTATATTATATCCTTTCTTATGTTTGTGACATAAACATCCAGGGAAAAATATTCTAATTAAAAAGAGAAAATATAGAAATAAAATAAATAAATCTAAGAATAACCAAATATAAAATAAATAGATGATTTTTTCTCCTAATTTTTTAAGATATAAAATAAAAAAATAGAGAGATCTGGAATTACAGGGAAAAAAGCAAGATGAGAAGCAATAATCAAATCCAAAATTTGTTCTTTCTTGTTCAAATTTTGAAATAAGGGAAAAACAATAGAGACAAAAAAACAGTGAGACGAAATTGTTATGTTCTTTCTTCTTCATATACTTCTTATCTTCCACAACGTCTTGATATTTTTTTCTTTTATTTTCCTTTGGTCAGGAAAAAAATTAGAAAAAGAAAGAAGATGAATACAACCATAATAGATGTGTAACAGGTTTCAAAAACTCGAAAAGTTTAACTAATTGTGCTTAAAAATGATTTTTTTTCTTAAGTTTTCCTAACTTTTCTTTGTCACTCCAAATCTCATAAGAATCATAATGCAATCGAGCTTAGCAAGAAGAAAAAGTGGCGCATGTGTGGTAAGGATTGAAACAAAATGGTGAAGGCTATGACTATTAGCTAATGAATTATGGTTTATGATGTGTGTTGTGGACTTGTAGCTATGGGCTAATATAAGATTATATTTTTTTTGTTTTGAAAGCAAATTATTGGATCTACCAAACTATCCAAATCTATTAGTAATATAGGGCCTACCAATTTATACACTATACCAAATGTACATACTACTTGATATGGAGTATAAAATTAAGTTTTTTCTTTTATGTCCAAAATCTATTGACATCCTTTATTTATTTATCCAATTATGTCATTTATTTATTTTTTAAAATATTATGTTTTTTTATTAATTATTAATGAATTTTAATACTTTATTATTTTATTTATTTATTATCATCTTCAAGTGTAATATAATTGATTGAACCAATTAATTCATAACATGTAAGTCTCAACGGTTTGGTTTTTAAAAATTTGGTATTTATTGGTAAACTGAATTAAATTTATAGATTTACTTTTTATCATTTTTATTAAAAATGTGAGTTGAATTTGAAAAAAACACTAACTTTTATTTTTGTCATATTTTAATTTTAAAATATACGAAACATACACGAAAAACATACTTTTCATTAAAATGAAACACATTTAATATATTTTTTTATATTTTTTAAATAAAAATAATCATAATGAAATGATTATTAATTATTATAAAAAACCAAACGAAACAAATGTCAAATATATATACAGAAAAAATAGATACTATGGAATTTTCATTGTTAACATTTCTTACTTATGTACCGCCTATGTTTTCTTAGAGTATAGGATTACATTTTCGTTAAATTGACTATCATTTTTAAATTGTAAAGCACTAATTTCTACAATATTATATTAATACATTACTTTTTTCGACAAAATTGATTACTATCATACATTTTATTCTCTAAAAAATGTTCCTATTCATGCGCTCTACTAGTCTATTTTGTTAAGTTATCATTGCCAGTGATTTATGCCTCTTGATTCCCTTTTGCTTTGAAAAACTCATTATATTTATGCCTCACACTTTCAATTTAGTTCTTGTTTGATTTTCTACCAGAGTGTTCCATTCTTTAAACTTTTGAAATGTTTGAGATTTATTTTTCAAAATATAAATCCACACTTTTTAAGAAAAATAATCAATCATGATGAGAAAATAAAAATCTCCTTTATGAATCATGACCATTGAAGTACCTCAAGATTCGAGTGTTAAAAAGCCTTCTAAAACATCCACATCACTTTCAAACTTAACTCTATGTTGTTTGTCTACTATACAATGATAAAAAATATTATAGTTTATCCAATTTATCACCATTCAACAAATTTTGTTTTGCAAATTCTAACTAATTTTTTTTCTTCCAACATGCCATAGTCTAATATGCCATAACTTTGTTTTGTCATGTGGTGTTCTACTAGCCATCCAAGCATGAGCAATAATAATGGAACCATCAAGAATATACATACCATATGTTCATCATTTCTAGTATTATATCCTAATTCATCAAACATGCATATAGATTAAAGATTAATTTCTATTAAGTTCAGGAACATTCCCCACACCTTGCAATAGGAGTTCACTATTATCAAACATTTTAAGTGTATGAAACTCATACCTTGTACCTTAATTGCAAACACTACACTCAATAATGCATTGTGATGCAGTATCAAATGAAACACATATTCATGTTAAAAAACTAGAATTTGCAGTTAACCAATTAGTGAATACTTGAAAAGGAAATTAGAATGCAAATTACAATGCACCTTATAACATAAAACGTTACAATGACATAAAACAGAATGTACATTTTCACTAAGTTGCAACAAAAATTATATGCAATTAATAGAATTAAATAAAACATAATTTTCAATCACACAAAAATAACAGAAAATTAGCAAGAAAGAGCTTAGAAGAATTGTACACACAAAATTTGATTCAGAGTTTGGTCCAATAATAACATACATCTACATGAGAGAATAACTTTCACTATAATAAAAGAATTCAAGTCAAGATTAAAATAGAGAACCTTTGGTTCTTGTCCCTTTCAATGTTCAAAATGACCAATCAACAAAACCCAAGCCTTGAACACTCTATTTTCTCTGAAATCCTAGATCCCTCACTCTTGAATTTTTTTAGTTCTCACTATTATCTTAACAATAGTGTTTCGAATTTTCCCTTGAATTTTTCCATCTTCTCATTATTTGATTTCAAAAGGTGCAGCTCCACCCTTTTTTTCCCCTCTTTTTACTACACAAAAAAGGAATAATGCATATTATATTCCTTAATTAACTATCAAAACCCACAAAAAGAAAAAGAAAAAAGGCCCATCAAAGATATAGAGGCCCAAAGTGGTTAATAATTTGAGTGTCATTTCTCACATCATTGAACTAATTTCTCCCCATACTTAACACGAGTTAACTTTTACTATAATCAAAGAATTCAGATAATTATTACAATAAAGAACCTTTGGTTCTTGTCCCTTTCAACGTTCAAAATGAAGAATCAACAGAACCCAAGCCTTGAACGCTCTATTTTCTGCCATTCAAAGGGTCATTTAGCCCCATTAAGGTGTTGTAAATGATAAATGATGACTATTAGATGCCAAATAATTAAGATGAAATATATGTTATGTGATGCATTTGTCTTTTAATCTTTTTGATTATTTAAAAAGAGTAATATTTTAAATATTGTTATTTATTAATTATTAATTTAATAATATGAGATGGTTGGTGGCGGTTGATCATCGAAGCTCCGCTAATGACCACCTTGAATTGTTGTGGTGGTCATCAAATTTCCGTTGTCCACTGCCATGAGATGGTTTAATTATTTTTAAAATACTTAAAAAATATATTTTAAAATAATTAAAAACTATATTTTTAAAATAATTAAAAACTATATTTTAAAAATAACAAAATAATTTTTTAAATAATTAAAAAACAGTATTTTCTTTCCTAAACAAAAAAATGCTTTAAAACTATAAAATTATTTTTAAAAGTTATTTATTTTTTTAAATATTAATAGTTTTTTAGATATATATAATTTTTTATAACTAAACAGTTTCTTTAAATAATAAATAAAAATGTTTTTAGAAATAATAAAAAAAAATTATTTTTGTAAGTATGGAATGAATATCCATCCATTAAAATATTAAATATGATAATAGATGGATTGAATGAGTTAGTGAATTGTTTTAATCAATTGGTTATCATCTAAATCCATCTGTTCCATAGATTTTGGCACCATACGTATAAATCATAGAACTTGCCTTTTACCTCTAACACAAGATATCAATTTCTCAAAATGTCAAGATCTACGAGAAACCAACTTCATAGATGTTCGCAAAATATTTTTAGTAGCATAGGAGTGCTACTTCGTTTCCAAACACTTTATGGAAAGTTATATGCAATTCACTATTCCAACACTTTAGCAAACTACAAAACAATCCCTTTCACTTTTTCTTACAAACAACAAAAACAAAATGACATTATCTCAACCATGCTGTCCAACAAAGGAAGCTTCTCCCTTTCCTTTGCTCTCTTTCCATTTTCACTATTTTATAATAACATGAAAATAATCAAACAAATTCATGTTAAAAAAAAAAACACAACACCAAAGATATATCAAATTTTGCACTAAAAAATGTGTGGTTTTGTTATGGCTTCAAAGCAAGAACCAAAGTTTCCATTGAGACTTTTGGTTGACAAAGAAAAAAACCAAGTAGTTGTAGCTGAATCAAAAAGTGACTTAATAGACATTTTATTTAGTTTTCTCACACTTCCATTAGGAACCATCATAAGGTTAGTCTCCAAAAATCAACATCATAATATTCATGATTATGATGATCAACCACAAGAAGAAAATATTGGTTGCATCAACAATCTTTACAAGAGTGTTGAAAATTTAAGTGATAGTGTTTTTTGGAACAATATATGCAAAGAAATGTTGCTTTGTCCAAGAAATTCTTGTGAGTCACTCTGCAAGAATTTGAAGTTAAATTTGGATGATACTAAGCCTAAAAAGTACTTTATATGTGGAAGGTGTTGTAGAGGGAATGATTTGTTTTTGAGTACTTTTGATGGAGCTAGTTGTTCTTGTGGGAAATTGATGGACAAAGAAATGAAGTTGCATGGTGATTTTAGTGAAGAGGGTCATAATTATGAGGATGGTGTTTTTGTTAAGAAAGGAACTTTGTATTTGATTTTTAATGATTTGAAAGTGTTGCAAAACTCTCCTGGTAACTCTGTTCAGCAACTTATTCAACTTGGCTACAAAAATTTTAATAAGTTGACACAAATATCCTTGAATGTTGGCTTGAATGAGGTATTGTTTCTTCTATAAATTTTTATTCATATTTAATGCTAAAGTGTTTATATGATAGATGTAAGTTAAAAAAAAGTGTCTCACTTTAGAGGGTAAAAAAATGCCTACATTAGAGAGTAAAGTAAGTATTTTTTAATATTTATGAATATATATGTTCTTAAAATTGCATACAAAGATATACTCATAAATAAGGAGTGTTTTAGAAAATAACTATATTTTGAGATTCTTATATTACACTTTAAATTGAATCTATCACTTTAGAGGGGAAAAAAAGTTTTTCAAATGATTTTTATTAAATGCAAATGAAATGTTTTTAGGACTTATGTTTTTTTCATAATGTTTGAAAGATGGGCATGATAAAAAATAACCTTCTTTGAGTTCCATAATTTACTTGTAAGCTTGTGAATGGTGAAGATATGTGAAATAAGTGTTAGAAAATAATATGAAAATTTTCTAGTTTAAATAATGTATTTATACTATTTTTGCTTTTCAGATTTTGCACTTACTAAAGCAATCATTAATCTCCAAATCTCCTCTTACTGATGTATTTTTGGCAAATGGAGAATTTAAAAGGATGTACACTTTCTCACCAAAACTAGGATCAAAAATTGAAAATTGGACAAATATAAAACTCAAGGTAATGGTGAGAAAATCAAAGAAAAAGATACTATATGCAGAAGCAGAGGGAGATTTTATTGATTTTCTATTTAGTTTCCTCACAACACCTATTGGATCTATTCTAAATCAATTGAATGGAAATTTTTCTATCGGAAGCATAGATAACTTGCACAAAAGTGTGAAAGAATTCAATCCTTCATGGTTCATAAGTCCTTTAGGTAATCCTTTACCAAATCCAAAAGTGGCTTCTCAATTTGGATGTATGAAGCAACCATTAAAAAATCTTTTTGAAGAATATAATCATACTTATTGGTATGGTAAAGGTGTGGTTAAAAATCATATATGTTATTCAAATGTGAATGGAGTGATTTCAAAGGAAAAAAGTTTGATAAAAAATCCAATAGCCATGAGGGTTTTTGATCCAAGGTCACCTTTTGGCAAAATTGAATATGCTTTGGGATTTGTTAAGAGACCATCATTATTTGTTGTGTGGGATGATTTGCATGTGACACCATTTACAAATACTTCTAGCATTTCATTTTTGCACAAGATGAATGTACCATTGGATGATTTGGAGGAGCATATAGTTAGCATTGGAGAGATAGAGGTAACAATCATCCTTAATTAATTTTATTTTAGGTTAAAATATACTTTCGGTACTTAAGTTAATTTTATGTTTCACTAGTACTTTAAGATTTGTTCGTTTTATTTTAGTCTTTCGAGTTGCAAACAATAGACATCTTAGTATCTCAAATTATTTTTATTCAGTTTTAGTCTTGTAAGTTATAAACATCAAACATTTTGATCTATTGAATTATAAAACATTAGACATTTCGATCTCTTAAGTTAAAAGGTTATACACTATTTGAATGAAATAGAGTGTACACAATATTTGTAATTTAAAAGATCAAAATGTTTAATGTTTGTAATCTCAGTGACTAAAATAAAACAAAAATAACTTTGTAACTTAGAGATAAAAGTAAAATTTAAAAATAATTTGATGGACCAAAATAGAAATTTAGCCTTAATTTTATTTGTCATGCAACTCTTGATGCTTGGAAGTATAATAATTATATCAATAAATTAACTAAGAATTAGTTTTGGTCTAATGATCAATTTTAAAATAACCATATTGATATTGATATATTATTGTTAAACATTCATTTTTGTCCAAAAAATTGTGAGAGGTTGTTATAATAATACACAAATGTGTTGAAAATACTTTTAATATGCCTTTTGTTAGATATTTTAGGTCTCAAATATGTATTGCGTTAATTAATTTAGTTTTCAAATGTGCCTTTCTTTAACTAATATGGTCTATAGAATACTAATAAAAAAGACAATTAGATATATATATATATTTATAATTTTAATATATTCAAAAATTATAATGACAATATTTATATGTAAATTATTATAAAATATTAATCATGGACTAACTCATAATAATCATTGATAATTTATTGTAAAACTAAGTGGCCCTTCTATAAAAATTCTTTAAAAATAGGAACATATAATGATTTTAATTATCTCTATATTGTTAGGCACTGAACCTATTGGGAGCTTCTTTGACTTCATCCAAAGATGTTTTGACAGAAGGCTTGTTCCATCACCTAAAGAAGTCAAAGGAAGAACCTACAACTTGAACATTTTTCTAGATGTTGGTAAGAGGAAGAATAATATATACCCAGGAAATAGTTTGATTTCATAATTATGTTTCAACTCTCATGTTTTAAACTTGTATTGCTCTGTTTGTTAACTCTAATATTGCTTGAAGCACCAGAGGTCAATGAAATTTATATATATATACTTGCATTTGTATCTTGCTACTATTTTTAATAAGTAGAAGTTTGGTTTCTTATGTAGTTTTATTTAAACATGATAAGCCTTGACAATAATTTTGAGTAAAACATCATTTGCATGGCTGGATTGAAAGATACTATTAAAATAGAACGCTAGACTTAATTATGTATAATTGATGGGTTATTTATCGATTAATTAAAACATCAACGGTAAAGATTGAATTGTAAAATATTAGTAAAATATCACATACGACATTGTTTTTTATATTTTTAAAATGTTTTGTCGTATCTTTTAACAACACTATATATTATAATTTTAAAAAATGTTGTTAAATGTATAAAAAAACACCTATTTTTAATGTAGTGAGTGACACGCTATAAAAGTGTTGCACATAAAATTATTTGAATGTCATAATATCATGAAAAAGAATATTCATTATATTCATATAAATTGTATATACCACATTTTCGAGCAGCCAATGTCTCATTAAATCAAAGTATAAATTATGTAGAGGATAACACAATTTGTGCCGAGTCATATTAACAATATTTTATGTACTAAAAAGATTAAATGGAGGAGTTTCTAATTAATCTATCTATAGTGCTAAAAAGATTAACATGAAAATTGTACAATAAAATGTCATAAATTTTAGTTTGCACAAAGATATAGGTCTGTAATATATCTTATCTACACCACGTAGCTTTGGTATAAGAATAAATTGGAACTTAAATTAGGGAGGATCCAAGAATTAGTAAAAAGATTTGAAGAATGTGATTAAACATCCAAAGCAATGATGTTCCAATTTTTTGATAGAAGACACCACCAAAACCATCAAGACCCTAGAAATTAAAATGTTCAAGCCATAGCTTCTTCCTTTGGCCTCTTTAGTAGGTTGAACAAGCCTTTTGTTAACGTAGCTTTGGAAGAAGTCAAAGAAGCTCCCAACCAATATTGTGTCTAACCATAATTAAAATTAAGAAATTTAAAATTGCACCAAGACTTAACAACTTAAGGAGGACACATAACATACATTTTTAGGCTCAGTCTTCTTGTGTTATCATTATTCATGATTACCATTTAACAAGTATTTTAAAATGTTTTAAAAGTATATCTCTTGATAAATATATAAGAAAGTAATTTAAATTTAATTAACTTTACTTTAAGGTGATTTATGGGATCAATTTGGATTCCTAAGAGTTGTACTACTGAAATAGAAATGGGTAAAATGCTTAAAAATAATATGGTATGATAGACTCGACTCCCCTCTAAACAAAATAATTTGGGTAGAGATGCTTTAAGTCTAAGAATAAAGTTTTTTTTTTTTTTTTTTTACAAAAAGATATTGTATCATTATTATAGTATTCATATTTTAAAAATAAAATTATAACATAACCATTTGAGTTGCTTTTCACTTTTATGTTCCCTTATAATTGTCCAACGAAAACACACTTTATCCATGAAATTTTTATCACACAAACTTTTTTTTTATTAGCAAAATGGATTACTTTAAAATATTGAGGTGATAAGTTTTTAATTTATTTTTGTGAATAAATAAAAAGTATAATATTGTACCGTATATAAGAATGTCCTATATGTAAGAACTTCAAATTGTAACTTTTACAAAAATATTTTGAAGGGAGGTAGTAAATCAATTTTGATTATAATTTTAATAATTAAAAATAAGTTGGAATTTAGGTTGAAAAATTTATTTTATTTTATTTTATAATTATAGTAGTAATTTTTGTAATTTTTTTAAAAATATTTTTTCTCCAGTATTTTAATAATAGACATCTAGATTATAATTTGGTCAACAAAAATTGATATATTTAGTTTAGGGTCATCTTAAAGATTTTGGAGGTCCTGTTTTAATCTTAAAAATTGAGCCTAATAAAAATAGTGCAATTTTAAGAATTAAAAAATTTAGGTAAAATAAATTTTAGTTTATAAACACATCAATTGACATTATATAGGCCATTTGATTATATTCATTCATCTAACAAAAAAAGATGTACATATAAAATATCACCTTCACATGTTAGAATAAAATTCATAGTCAAAATGATATGTCAAATCACATTTATATCTTTGTACCACCCTACTATACTCATTCTCGCAAATACAGGGTGAAGATAAAGAGAAGATGGAGAAATATTAAAGGGATTACGAAAGTAATTTTAAAATTTAGATATTATATACATAAAATATAAATATAATATTTTAGATGAGACAACGTGAATTATGGAGAATTGTAGTATTTTTAGATGAGACAACGAGTCTCTTGTAAACAAGTAATATCTTTTAAAAAGTAATTGAGAATTTTGGACTGACCGTGAACACATATGTCACAACTGAACTCCACCATAGCATGCATTGTCAACTCAAAATAATAGAATTACGCAACAACTACAACATTCTAATGCAGTCAAAGAGGTTATTAAGCTAATCGGAGAATTGTAAACCACAACTTTTGTCATTCCTCGATATGAACCAGCCCCAAGAAAGTACTTTTATGTGAGCAATCCCTTCACATTTTTAAACAGATATTTTTTCAAACTTTTACATTTTCAACTTACCTAATACTAGCATATACAAGTATTTGAGGTAATGCTGCACGTTCCAATATAAGGACAACATGAACATTCATAATCATATTCACATGCTGCAAAAAATGTTATGATGTTAAAAAGATTAAATGGAATATTATGTATAAGATAAAGAAGTAAATTATGGAGAGAAAAAACTCTTACCACTGACTTGAGATACAAATAGAATTAGGAAAAGAAAGAGAATCATAGCATACACAAACTTGATAATTTTATCCATTTTTTTTATCACATGTGCATGTTACAAAAGAGATCCGTTTGATCCATTTTAATATGGAAAAAAAAATCAAGATCTATGCCTACATCGATCAATTAATTAGTTTTTGACTCTTCTAGAGTTTCAAAAACGTTTCCTCATATTAAAAAACATTATTAGTGTGTTTTAAGTACACTAATATTGCATGGTGTTTGTATCTTTAGCTCATTAAATTGATCATTTAATTTTATTCTCACATACAATTGTTGTTGGACATGTGTGTCTGTTCTTCTTCCTACCAATCTTTCATTATTATTATTTTTTCTTCTTAGCCTTTCATGATAAATATGGGCAAAAATGCAAAATAGCTATTTAATTATATTCAGCAATGGAAACTTTTTTGTATGATTGAAGAATCAATGCGGTGCCGGTAAGTACATATTTATGCATAAATTGATCGCAATGTGTTTTATAGGCTTAGTATTATGTGCCTTCACCCCTCGAGAAATTTAAAGGTCCATTTCAATTAATATAATATAATCACGATCAATGGCGGTTTTGAAACTGTACCGAACTGTTCATAAACTCATTTTTTAAGGACACCAATTTTTTTCACTTAGTATATATATATATATGGATTAAATTAAATTCGAAGAGTAAAACTATGAGTTATATTCATTCATATATAATATTAAGCGTTGGATAAATATTTTTTAAAGTCAACCGTTGAGTTGAAAATTACTATCATATACTCTCTGTATCTCATAATAACTTACTTAAGGTTTTTGTATATGTAGCAAGAACTATAATAATTACAAGAAAAAGAGAATTTATTTTACCAAACTAGTCATTATAGTAATTATTGAAGGGCAGTATAAACTACATAATTAAATTTGCATCGAAAGTTGGGAATGACATTAATTTTGAGATAAATTTATTTTGCTAAAGTTATGTTCATTTGTGAGATGGAGAGAGTACATCATATTTATAAATTTTGATATTATAACTCATAATCTTTTTCCATATCATCAAGATGAGTCAAGATTAACGATATATGTACAATAATACCATTGATGTTAATCCTAACACATCAAAATGATATATGAAATTATTATAGATTAATGTGAAAGTTTATATATATGATTTATATGATTGAAGCTTTTAATCTAACGATTTGATAAATATTTATTAAAACAATATTATTAAATGAGTGTAACTTAATCTCTTGTTGTCTTGAATAAAATCTAAAGAACGAACAATTAAACGCAAATAATAAAAGAGTGAGAACTTTTGGATGAAATCAATAAAAAATAAAAATAATCAATGTAATGGAACTTAGTGCTATAATGATGTACATAGTAATGAAAATGAAACTTTTTTTTTTTCCAATGAAGAGCCTTATTAATCTATCTCATTAGACATTTATAGTCCAAAAATATGGAATTACCTTTATAAGTGACTTATAACTTGCTAAAAATTAATAAAAGAGATATATCAAGTGTTAATGGTCCTAAGGATATTCATGATAGGAAATTATAACCACTCCAAATTTCTTCTTCATATATAATACAACTATTGTAATGATTTTCTTATATGTGTTTAATTTAATGTGATAATTTTACACATATTTGATTTGATCTGATAGGTAATATAAATTGTTAATATTAAGTTTAATTATTTTATTAAAAATAATAGTATTTCAAAAAATATTATTATGATGATTTTATGTGTATTGTTAATAATGACAAACATAAAACGGAGGAAGATGAAGAGAGAAGGAAGACAGACAGCCTTCTAGGATTTCATAAACCAATTGAACAACTTGAATGTGACATGATTACAATATGTATATATACAAGAGAATAGAAAAGTTTAAATTACTCTTACTACTAATATATAATAATATTATATAATATCTCCCTTCAATATGATGACGAGTAAGAGGACAATCAATCTCAATATGTTTGGTCATTCATGAAAGATCGAGTTATGAGCAATTTGAATAACACTTTTGTTATCGTAGTGCATTGGAGTTGGCTTAGAAAGAGAGATACTTATATCAGATAGAAGCCAATGAAACCAAATTATTTCAACAGTAGTGGATGTCATAGCACAATACTCAACTTCTGTAGAAGGGCGAGATAACAAATCATGTGGTGAATTTACGATCTATGGTGTCACCTGTCCAATTATTATAAGAATAAACACATAACTCCAATGAAGACAATTATAGAAAGAGAAGACTCTAAAATTGAGTTCCTCGTAGATAACAAATAATATGAAGAACAACTGCCCAATATACGGTAGTCGAAGAGACAACAAACTGACTGACAATATGAACAACATAAGGAATATTAGGTTTGGTAATTGTAAGATACACCAAGTTGTCAACCAAAGTATGGTACAAAGTGGAATATGGTAAAGGAACACCATCTGAGAGAACATATTTCACATTCAACTAAAGAGGAGTATCAACTACTCTATTATCATAAATATGAGCATGTTCAAGAATGTTGGCAATGTACTTGGATTGTGAAAGAAGGTAGCCTTTAGGAGCGTAAGCAACTTCAATCCCTAAGAAATAGCGAAGAGTTCCCAAGTCCTTTATCTCAAACTGCTTTGCTAACTGCAATTTCAACTCATTGATTCCACTAACATCATCACCTGTAATAATCATATCATCAATATACAAAGAAAACACAATGCGACCATAAGTGGTATACCTATAAACAATACAAAATCATGTTCACTAGAGCGGAAACGAAGAGAAGTGATCACAATAGATAATTTCTCAAACCAAGCTCGAGGAGCCTGGTTAAGACTGTAGAAATCTTTTTTAACTTACACATTTCCCCCTGATTACGAGAAACTCCATGTGGAAGGACCACATAGACTTCTTCATGAAGCACACCATTTAAAAATGCATTTTTGACATTCATTTGAGAAATATGCCATTGACAAATAGATGCAATTATAATAAGATTACGAATAATGGTCTTCTTGGCTACAGGAGCAAATGTTTCTTCATAATTCATACCATATTTTTGAGATAATCACTTAGCAACAAGACGTGCTTTATAGCGCTCAACTAATCCATCAGACTTTATTTTGATCTTGTATACTCAACGAGACTCAATAGCACACTTTCCAAGAGGAAGAGCTATTAATTCCCAATTATACATTTTGTGCAATACAGAGAGTTCCTCTGTCATGCCTGCCACAAAAGAGGATCAAGAATATCCTCTTTATAAGAAGAGGGGTCAGACAAACTGTGAATGGAGGTTAAGAAAGAAGCAAACGAAGTTGAATAAATGGAATTGACAAAAATCAGGTAGTTGAGTAGCCTTACAGTGATAAGAGGGGAGATGATGAGGCGGAGACGAATGATAAAAAATTGCTAGAGATGATTGGACAGCTCGGAGGGACAAGGGGGATATCATCATGTGGAGTTGTAGTATTTGTCTTGCAATTCTCAACATTACAATCACTAGAAACATTATCGTTAGGACCAAATTAACCAATATGGGTTAGTTCTAAACTCTTAATAACTCGAGAATTAGAGGAAACATAGTAAAAATGGATCCCCCCAAGAAAAACAATATTACGAGAAAAATATAGTTTTCTTGCATGAGGATCATAATAACGATAACCCTTTTGACCATCCCCATAACCAAGAAAAACATACATAGTAGACCGAGAAGATAACTTAATGCGCTCTACTTGTGGACGAAGAACAAAATAAGCAAAACCAAAAACATTCAGAGAATAATAATCAGGGATAAAAGCATACAATCTTTCAAAGGGAGACAAGCATGATATGACATACGATGGAGTTCTATTAATAGCATGAACAACAATAAGAACTGCTTCCCCCGAAAACTCACTAGGAACCAAAGCATACAACGAAAAAGAACGAACAATCTCAATAATATGAAGATGTTTCCGTTCAGCAACTCCATTTTGTTGAGGAGTATTAGTACAAGATGATTGATGGAGGGTGCCATCATAAGCAAGTAATTCAAAAAATTTATTAGAAGTATCATCAACACCTAAATCACAGTGAAAACACTTTATAACAACAATAGGTTGAGTCTTGACCATGGCACAAAACATATGATAAATGTCAAAAAATTCATACCGATTTTTCATAAGATAAGCTCAACAATAATGAGTGTAATCATCAATAAATGAAATATAATATCTAGATACACCTTTGGTGAGCAATGGTGATGGACCTCAAACATCATAGTGAACTAAATCAAAAGGCGCATATGAAACTAAAACACTTTTACTAAACCGTAAAGCTGGAAATTTAGCAAGTTTACAACGAGAACAGTCTGAAATATCACTAGTTTGTAAATTTCCTAAAGCACCGGTAGAAGCCAAATATTTTAATCTTGAAGCAGAAACATGTCCAAGGCAAGAATTCTATAAATAAAAACTAGAAGACGAAGAATTCAAGCAAAAATTAGATAATAAGTCAGCAGTAGTTGTTGAGGTTGTAGTATTTGGGACTCGTAAGTCATCCAAAACATAAAGTCCCCCTAGACTATGGCCTATCCCAATCAACCTCTTGGAATGTGGATCCTGCACACAATTAGAAGTGGAAGAAAATATAACTGAATAATTGAAATCATGTATTTGACTAAAAGAAGCAATACTCAAAGTTAGATTAGGAATATAATAAACATTAGAAAGAGACAAATTAAATGTGGAGACAAAACCGATGCTTGTTAATGGCATATGAGTACCATTATATGCCATTACCAAGCCATACCCTCCCTTGAGATTTTCCTTTTTGAATAGAAGCCACAAAAATAGATGGAGGCATTGAAAGAATTCCATTTTCTGACACACTAGGCGTAAAGAAGTTCCATCAAAATGTTTTTCTTGTATTTTCTTCTTTTATTTGTTAAGTTTGCTAATGTCGTGTACTAGTGGTTTGTCTCTTCTTTATATGAGATAACTATTCACTGTAGAGCATGATAGATTGTAATGATGATACTCTACTACAATTATATGAAGAGGGTGATATTTGTCTTATATTTGCTATATTACACATAATTGAAGGACCAATCATGAGAGATACATTTTTAAAATAAAACCCTCAAATTTGGGCCTCTTACGTGTGACTTTTGTGAAGCAATACATAGGAATGCAACTTGTCCTAATTACTATGTACCACTACTAGAATATGAAGATCTATTGGTCATAGAAGCAGATGACGACGAGTATTATATGAAAAAAAATTAATTGGGAACAAATTATACCTCTTAAAATTATATCCAAAGAATCAAATGATAAAGAATTTCACATTAAGGATGTTTAAGTTGAATTCATGAAGAATAACATGGTTTCAATTGAAAGATTTGAAAGTTAATGTGAGAGGTTATTTGAGTAAGTGGTTGAGTTTGAGAATATGGAGGAGAAGTTGAAGATTGAAGATGAATTCATTGTTGTGGTAGAAGAAGATAAGCAAGAGGAGAACACGAAGGAGAAAAATAAAAAAGAAGAGATTAATGAAGTTCGACTTTCAATCTTTGCCTTAACCATCAATGTCCAATTGAAGAGGACATGGAAGCAATATCATTTATTTCTCAAGTTCTTGGAATTTCTACCAAACATAAATAAGAAGAATGATGATGTGTTCTTCCTGTCATATATGCCACCTTGACAATAGTTGAGGCGTCAAGCTAATGACTTTAAATAAGCGCTTCGTGGGAGGCAACCCTTAGGTAGAGATAACTTTAATTTTTGCACTCTTAGTTTTGTTATTTGAATTCGATTCTTTTTAATTGTGTGTAAACGTGCAATATGATGAAGAATTATTAACAACTTAAAGCTAATCTTAAACTATTTGTTTCAGATTTGTAATTGAAACTATATTTCTTTGCTCATATCATTGCTTAATTCGATGAGTTTCACTAATACATGCATCGTTGATTACTTCTTGATTGTCGAAGTCTAACTTGCCATTTAAAATAAATAAATAAATAACTTTTTTAGTGGCATGTTTCACATTATTTTGATAGTTCATACTTTCTCTTATTATCCTAGATATGAGCTTTTGGGCCTAAACATTTTAATTCTTTGTTGTGTGATTATCCAAACATGTGTTATTCCTTTAGAATTTTCACTAATTTTGACTTGCATCACTTGTAATTTATGCAAACACTGAGGCAATTTTATTTGGTCATTTGAGCCTTTCTAATTACCCTATGCAAATGTTGTCCTTTATTAACCCCTTTGATCCATGCCCTTTTCTTTCCGTTACTAGCCACGTTACAAGTTAGACTCGACTTTAATTACATCACCTTAGTTGAAGTTAGGTAGGAAATATTTTGTCACCTATCGATAAATTTCTAAGTTTGGGGTTGCTCATGGGATAGCAACCTTTTAAGTTTGGGGTGGTGGTTCTAAAAAAATCAAAACAAAAAGAAGTAAAGAAAAAAAAGTAGTTTGTGTACTTTGATAAATAACACCTTCTTGGTTCTTTTGTGAATGTTTGAGAATCTCCAAAATGAAAAGGTGAAGAAAAATTAAAAGTGGTAGAATAATTTGAAAATATATGCTTAAATCCAAGTAGTAAAGCCTACTATCCCAAAATGTTCTACCCTTACCTAAGACCCATTACAACTCGAAAGTCCTCTAGAAGTGGATGTGTTTTTTGCATTGTGATTGCTAATTAGAATTTTTTCAAGCTTATGGTAATGTGTTGCATGTTCTAGGATTTGAGTGATAAATTCATAGTCTATGCTAAACACTTGATGAATGAATGCTAAAGTATACAAATTGTGTTGTTTTTTTTTATAAGCAATCTTGGAGCATGATGAATATTTTGTAGTACCTGAAACTTTAAGAATTGAGTTTGATTTGATATGAGAAATTGAGTTTAGGTTTGATTTTAGCTGTACTAAATTTAAAATTAATTGTTGCTTGGGGACAAGCAATATATTAAATTTGGGGTTGTGATGACTCTTCATCATGTGCATATTTTTCATTGTTTTTAGTCTTATTTATATTTTATTCAATAGTTAATATAAGGAGTTATTTTATATAATTTGTTAATTTTAGTTATTTGATTTAATGAAATATTTATGTTCTTATTTCCTAGATTAAGTAGATATTTTTTGTAGTTTTGCGTTGTTACTTTGTTTTAGTGCAGTGCTAAATTTTGGTAAGAAATCAACATGACCTATGTGGAGTATTTAAGCCATATCTGGAGTTGTAGATGTTCATTTGGAGTCAAACCAAATGCAAATGAAAGCTAATATCCATAACTACAACTTTCATGAAGTCCTCGAAACCACATTTGGACTCAAAATAGGAGAACTAAACCTTTGAGAGAAGATAGTTTGCGCTTGAAGCGCGTCCAAGGCACATTTCCACAACTAGGCACTGAAGCTTCTACCGTTCTGCGCCTGAACTGCATTTCAGCGTTGAAGACCTGCCATTTTTGTTCAATTTTAGTAATTAAATATAATTCAATAATAAAACTCAATCCTTGAGTTCAACACTCGGTACTACTATTATATTATTACTTCAACGATTCAATACACTTGTTGAAACGCTATCATAAGCCAAAAGGTCGAATTCATGATTTTTTTTCTATTTCTGGATAGTGTTTGGACAAGGTTACAAAAATTTCTTAAACAATATTCATAACGTACTTTCTGTTTTATATAAAGTATCTTTATATTATGATAATCGATACTTTACGACATGATTTCAAGAAAAATTGTTTGACTTCTACAAGAAAGCTTTATCACATTTTCAGTTTTGCATATAACTCAGTGGTAATTGTTGGTTAACATGGAAAAGAGGTGGTTGCTGAAAAACTAATATGTCAAACAATGTGAATTAAATAGAACTCCTTGTTTTCCATAAGAATTTAGGCTGGATATGTTGTTTCTTTTTGCTATGTTATTTATATATCTAGGCAGCCCAACCAACATGTTATTAGCCTCCCCCTTCATCATCATCTCAACCACTTGCTTCGACTGCCGGACAATGAATTCATATTAGTATTTTTGGATTTGTAGTTTCATCATGTGAATGTTCTTGTTTAGTTTTTATGTAAAATTCTTGTATTTCTCTCACTTTGGTTTCAGAGGAGAATCCAATGTTGAGCCAAGTCCTGTTATAACTCCTCTCACTACGTAAGTATCTGGCATTTTCTCCATAATGGTTTTTAAATTTTTGGTAGTACTTAAATGTTGATAATTTGTGGCAACCTTGAAGTTGCACCAACATTGGCTCCCTTCTTTTTCTTTTGTAGATGGTTATTATCTTATTTTAGCCCATCTCTTACTTTTACCCTAAAATTCAAATTCAATTTTGTACATAGTATTATTTTGTAAATTCAAATTAAATTTTTCTTTATAATGTATATTTAACACGATAAGAACATGACATATACATCATTATATAACTTTGAAGGTGTCACTAATTACATGAAACTTGTATACCTGAATGAAGGTAATACACAATGATAAATAAATATTCGGATGGACTAGCAAGAAATCATAATTTAAATTTAAATTACATAAAATATCTAGTCATTAATGGGTTCCTAGAGACACTCAACACTATGACATTTATACATAAAATATCTAGTCATTAATGGCTTCCTAGAGACCTTGTCAATAGAGAGCATAAATAATAAGAGAGAACTTATTACATGTAGGCCTCCTATTAGTTTGCTTTGTCCCTTGTAAGTAAATTAGTTTGATTTGTTTTGTCCCTTTTTAAAATGCAAGAGAATTTTGAAGTAGGACAATGAAGTATATTGTGTTTTTGTTGTAGA
This sequence comes from Cicer judaicum, assembly GCA_037974835.1. Classification (NCBI taxonomy): domain Eukaryota; kingdom Viridiplantae; phylum Streptophyta; class Magnoliopsida; order Fabales; family Fabaceae; genus Cicer; species Cicer judaicum. Next base: position 4,493,554 of record JBBPBS010000207.1, read on the forward strand.
TATGTTATACTATAGTTTATTGCTTTGCTTTGAATTAGTGACCCGATGCAAATGTTTTTGTTGACTTTTCATTGTTGGCCGCAACGTCGGCCATACCGGCGTTGTACTATACATAAAGTTGGCTTTAATTTGACAATAGCATCGATGACACCAATGCTAACTATTTTGTTGACAACAACTTGTTACCTTTAGCATCGGCCATTTGACATAATCGAATATTTTCAAATGACATGTCAACGGATATAACTAGCGTCGGATGTTCGATTTTTGTTGGTACTGTCAGCTTAGGGTGGGTTTGTTCGACGCTATATTAGCGTCGATTGATATTTGTCTGATGCTATGTATTAGCTTCAATCATTTTCTCCTAGACCTGACATCGACGCTAAATCAACGTTAGCGTCAACTTTTTGCCTATTAGCATGGGCTTTCGGCCGACACCAAATTCAGTTTTTCTAGTAGTGAGTGGAGCTAATGTTTCTAGGTTAGTAGTATCTTACAAATTACTAAAAGCAAATATTTGTAAAAGTAAAGTATGATATACTCATTTTCACAAATTATACTTGAAACTCTTTCTCTTTCCTTATTATATATCATTTTTCCATATCAAGTACCAAAATTACTTCAAAACCCTTGACAAGGGAAGTTAATTTTGAATTTATAGAGTCCCCAAAATAAAAGAGTTAAAACAAATACAAGAAGAACCAACCTCATACATAAATTTAATAAAACAAAAATAAAGGCAAATAATTATGATTAATAAATAAATTCATTATAAAATTACCACAAATACAAGAAAAGGTAAAAAAAATTACCAAAAACATTTTCTAATGAATTATGCGTTGAACATCCTAATGATTTTTGGACTAGAAAAACAAACATGGTATCTTTACCATATGATCTTTAATGAAAATTCAAATGGCTAATTGAATGCAAGCCACAATATGTGTCATCCTTACAATGTTAGATTCTTTGTTTCTTGATCTGAGAGTAGATGCGTAACTAATGAATCTAATATCACATATTGATCCATTATAGCATGATCATACTTTTCCACAATGAGTGGCCCAAGACATAACTCTTGTTTTGTAGGAGGGTGAATTATATCTACATCACTCACATTCTTCTACATTGTTTATTACAGGCCCAACAACCATCTTTATGATTATCTTGTTATAAACAATATTTGATGGCCTTAAAGCCTGCAACTCCCCATGTAAGGATCATAATGACTTCAGGTCGAAAGACTACTCATTATGGTCATATGAGAATCGCTAATGACATTTACACAATAATTATGTAGCATTTTCATAGTGGGTCAATTGAATGTAAGTATTACTCCTAATAGTTATACCTATGTGATTACTTAATATCTCTTATCCAACACCTGTGAGATGTGGTCATCTGTCTACTCACATAATAGTCTCGATGTATTATTGTCGTCTGAATTAACAATAATACTTTGATTATGGATGCTTTAAGAATAGTTTTCTAATGTTCAATAGAGCCTCATGATCAAGTCACAATTAATGATCTATTAAGCGGACTATCTATTATAAGAATTTTATTATATCATATGGTTAATAACATAATAAATGGTGCCTTGTACATATAAGCAAATTAGATATGTATGATTTAAATCTGTGATACACATAATAATCTATATAAAATAGAATGGTGTTAGGCTTACACCAACAACTGCAATGCTCTGAAATAATGCACAAAAGAGCCCCTCTATTGCGCTCAGAGGCAGGGAAGTGTACCAGTAAATGCACTGAATCAAAAAGAAATGTGTCTTAACTCTTTCTTGCTGCACTCCATACTTTAGTAAAAGAAATTTTGTCTTGTCCAAAAATGTTAGAAGCAAAACATCCAAACTGAATCAAAAAGAATAAAATTCATTTTCTTTATTAAAATGACTATAAAATCACAAGATAATAAATAAAAGTTCAAATAAAACTAATAATAAAATGCTTAAAAACAAATAGATGAAGATTCATCAATAAACTACACTTTAAACAATATAAGTTGAGTTAATCATTGGAGATGTTTTAAGCCTACGGATAAAGATTTTTTTTACAACTAATTGTTATAACATAGCTAATTGAATTATTTTTCAATTTTATTTTCTCTTATAATTTTCCAATGAAAGGACACTTTATGCATGAAATTCTTATTATACACTTTTTTTTATTAGCAAAATGCATTATTGCGAGTACAAACATAGGTGTGCAAAAATCATTACTTGCATTATTAATTATTTCGAGTTGTTTATAGGTGTGCAACTTGCAAAATATGATACTGCTAATGAGATTTGAGATCACTTGAACTTTTGTATGTTCACTCAACTTTGCAAAATATTATCAGTTGGAAAGTGATATTAGAGCCCTTAAGCAGAACAATAGGACCAATATGGAATTCTATTAAAAAATGACTAATTTGTAGTATCAATTGGCTTTTTTGAAATCAACTGAATTGAAAGCTGTCAAAGCATACATTGATCAAAGAGAGAAGCAAAATCTGGTTTGGTTTCTGATGGCTCTTCGTGATGATTTTGAGGGCCATCGTGAGTATTTTGGATTGTTCCCCTCTTCCTAATGTTGAATCAATAGTTAGTGAATTGTGGACAGAAGAAGTCAGACTTAAGACCCACTCTACTGTGTCAGATAAGGGAATCCTCCAAGGAAAATCTCAAGGGAGAGTTGGGCTTGGTAGTGATGAATGTGATTTTTGTAAACAAAATTGTCATTAGAAAGCACATTGTCTGAAATTACGGAGAGTCCATAAGATGAATTTTAGAGGGTCACGATCTAACGTTGTTACTTCTACTCCTCATACCATTAGCTCTACTTCTGGTTCTGTATACTCATTTGAGACTACTTTTCAAATATCTGATATTGTAGAACAACTAAAAACACTTCTTGTCACTCAATCACATGTCATGTCTGCCTCATCTACTAAAGATTTGAACTCCTCTAATTTGTCAAGTATATCTTCTCTATATGGATTCTCGATTATAGAGCATCTCACCGTATGGCATATGATCTGTCTCCACACCTAACTTGTCTTTCTCTAATGTTTATTATATTCTTATTCTCACTTTGAGTCTTGCTTATGTTAGTCAAATATGTGATTTTGGTTATTCAATTATATTTTCTTCCAATTCTTGTTATGTGCAAGATCTATATTCCAAGAGGCGGATTGGGACATGCCATAGATATGGGGACTTTATGTTTTGGATGACCTGCAAGTCCTAGTTAATGCAACCTTAACAACTACTGCTGACTTACTATCCTGTTTTCACTTGAATTCTTTGTCTTCTAGATTTTATTTGTGGCACTCTCACCTTGGACATGTTTCTACTTCTAGATTAAAATATTTTGCTTTTATTGGAGCTTTAGGAAAGTTGTAAACCTCTGATATTTTAGATTGTTGTGGTTATTTAATTAATGTTGTTTTTCTTGAGTACATTCCTTTTTACTTTGTTTCCTCTTATTCTCATATTACTAAGACTTTAGAACAAACCAATATTGATCAGTTTGATCCTAATGATAATGCTTCTAGTGATTGTAATATTGAGAATTGCAAGACAAATACCACTACTCTACATGATGATGTTCCTCTTGTCGCCCTAGTTGTCCAACAACGTCATGCGATTGTTGATCCTTCGTCCCCGCCTCCTTGTTACTCCTCTCGTCACGGTAAGCCTACTTAGCTACCTGATTTTGTCTATTCCACTTACTCAGTTTTTTTAATTCTTTCTTAACCTCTATTCACAGTTTTCCTAGCCTCTCTTCCTATAAAGAAGCTATTTTTGATCCTTTTTGGCAGCAAGTTATCTCATAAGAACTCTCTACATTCCACAAAATAGATACTTGGAAATTAGTACCTCTTCCTTCTGGAAAGCGTGTTGTTGGGCTCGTTGGATATAAAATATCAAAACTAAGTTTGATGCATCGATTCAGCGCTATAAAGCACGTCTTGTTGCTAAAGGATTCTCTCAACAGTATGGCATCGATTACGAAGAAACTTTTGCTCCTATAGCCAAGATTACCATTGTATGTACTCTTATTGTAGTTGCATAATTTTGTCAATGGTATATTGCCCAAATGGATGTTAAAAATATCTTTTTAAATGGTGAGCTTTATGAAGAAGTCTATATGATCACTGCACAAGGAGTTTTTCATAATCAAAGGGAAATGTGTAAGTTAAAAAAAAAAAAAAAAGCTTTTTATGGTCTTAAACAAGCTCCTCAAACTTGGTTTGAGAAATTCTCTACCACAATCACTTCTCTTGGTTTTCGCTCTATTGAACATGATTTTGCATTGTTTATAAGGTCTACCACTTATGGTCATATTATTCTTTCTTTATATGTTGAAGATATGATTATTACAGGTGATGATGTTATTGGAATCAATGAGTTGAAATTGCAGATTGAGATGAAAGACTTGGGAACTTTTCACTATTTCTTTGGGATTGAAGTTTCCTACTCTCCTAGAGACTACCTTATTTCCCAATCCAAGTCCATTGCCAACATTCTTGAATGGGGTTGTCTTTTTGATACTAGAGCAGTAGATAATTCTCTTGAGTTGAATTTGAAATATGCTCCCTCAGATGATGTTCCTTTACCATATCCCACTTTGAACCATACTTTGGTTGATAGCTTAGGATATCTTACGATTACCAGACCTGTTATTGCTTCTGTTGTTTATGTTGTCATTCAGTTTGTTGTCTCTCCTACTAGAGTGCATTGGGTAGTTGTTCATATTCTTCGTTATCTTTGAAGAACTCAATTTTTAAGCCTTATCTTTCCATCGTCCTCCTCATTGGAGTTACAGGCTTATTCTGATGTTGATTGGCCTTGTGAGAGCATAAATTGTTAGTCCACCACATGATTTTGTATCTTTCTTGGAGACTCTCTTATTTCTTGGAAGAGTAAGAAATATGATATTGTTTGTTGCTCTTCTACAGAAGTTGAGTATCGTACTATGACATCCATTACTGTTGAAATAATTTGGTTGCATGATATGGGTATTTCTCTTTTTGAGCGAACTCCAATGCACTGTGATAGCAATGGTGATATTCAAATTGCTCATAACTCGATTTTCTACGAACGCACCAAGCACATTGAGATTGATTGTTATCTTACTCGTTGTCATCTTCAACATAGAACCATTATTTTACTGTTTGTCTTCTCTTCCTTATAGATTGTTGATTTGTTCACAAAGATGCATTGCATTAAATACTTTCCATTTTTGGTTGACAAACTTTCGATGCTCCGTTAATGCATCATGAGTTTGAAGAGAGATGTTAAATAATATTATTATATATTAGTAGTAAAGATATTTAAGATTTTTCTATTCTCTTGTATATATACACTACAATTTTTTTGAAACATTGCGACACATGCTTTGCGACGGTTTTTAGAAAATGGCCTGCGTTCATACACTACGGCAATTCCTGCGGCGTTTTTTCACAACCGTCGCCATAGTTGATTCGAAATTAGAAATGCCCTAACCATTTTGACATCCCGCTGGTTCTTTCCCCCCCTCAAATCTCTCTCTCATGTCTCATAACTAAAAACCCTTTTGCCCTAAAATTTCAGAAATAAAATTTTATGCCATTCCAGTCGTTCCTCCCTCCACAATGTTCAATTTCCTTTTGTTGCTAGTGTTTTACGGCCTCCTTTCTGCTTGCATTATCCGGATTTCGTTCTAGTCGCGTTTGCCGACCTCCGTTCTGCTTGCATTTTCCGGACGAACACAATTCACCAGGGTGTAGTCTCTCACGGACAAACACTTGTGCAGTCTCTCACGGACAAACACCTGTGCAGTCTCTCACGGACAAACACAATTCACCAAGAAACGTAAGTCGTAAACGTACCACCTATCATGGGTGAGCACTGTTTACTGAGGTGCCACCTATCACGGGTCAACACAACTTACCAAACGTAAATCGTAAACGTACCACCTATCACGGGTCAGTACAGTTTACCGAGGTGCCACCTATCACGGGTCAGCACGACTTACCACAACAAACAATAAGTAACCAAGACATTAAGAGATTCCCCATTCTTAACGCCCAGTTAACTTAAACAATTTTCAAAACAACATTAAGTAAATGAGTCATTAAGAGATTCCCCATTCTTAATACTTATTTTACTTAAACGATTTTCAAAAAAAATATTAAGTAAACGAGACATTAAGAGATTCCCCATTCTTAATTCTCATTTAACTTAAACGATTTTCACAAACGAACACACATTAAGTAAACAAGACATTAAGAGATTCCCCATTCTTAATACTCGTTTAACTTAATGGTTTTCAAATTCCACACAATACAGACTCAAACATATTCACAAATTTATTACACTATTCACGCCAAAACACGACAATTCATTTCTCCACAAAATCATTTTCACGACGACATTAAGTAAACGCAGATATCAAGAGATTCCCCATTCTTAATACTCATTTAACTTAAAGATTTTCACAACAACCGTAAGCAAACAGACATATTAAGAGATTCCCCATTCTTAATATACTTTTGACTTAAACGATTTCCACAACAAGACATTCAGTAAACAAGTCATTAAGAGATTCCCCATTCTTAATATTCATTTAACTGAAACGATTTTTCAAAAACAAACGTTAAGCAACCAAGACATTAAGAGATTCCTCATTCTTAACGCCCAGTTAACTTAAACGATTTTCAAACAACATTATGTAAACGAGACATTAAGAGATTCCCCATTCTTAATTCTCATTTAACTTAAACGATTTTCACAAACTCACATTAAGTAAACAAGACATTAAGAGATTCCCCATTCTTAATACTCGTTTCACTTAATGGTTTTCAAATTCCAAACAAAACAAACTCAAACATACTTTCACATTCCATCCATAATTCACACCAAAACACATCAATCAACAAACATCAAGTATGAACACGCTGAATACGACGACACAAATTAACACAATCCATCACTCAAACACAACAAGTTTCATATACTCGAAATCATACATAAATGGGTTTAAAATTCATTCTCCACTAATTATTACTTTAACCCTAACCAAATTCTTTTTCACACAACCACAAGTAAGTCCCTAAATGCAAACTAAAAGTTTGGAAGGAGCCCTTACCTTCACGTTAGCTTCCACGTTCGATTACGGTACCGCGAGTAAATCCGATAAAATCTCCGCTCGCAATGCCGCTTCCAAAGTTGGTCCACTAGCATCGTAGCACGGAGGTGAGCAGCTTTCCCTTCTATCTCTTTGTGAAACAAAGCTTAGATCTAGAAGAAACGGGAAGATTTGTGTTTGACGGTTTTGAAATCCCTAAATCGTTTTTCTTCGTTTTCGGATCAAAGAGGGAGAGTGAAGTTGAGAAGTCCTTGTCCTATCACCCACTATCACTTTTTGAACTCAAAGGAAGCAAGAGCAACGAAAATGGATGAAGATGGAGGAAGGAAGAAAGTGAACACGCGAGGCAGCAAGGGAGGAAGAAGATGGAAAATTTTTGTTTCTTTCCTTTCTCTTTCTTTCCTTTGTTTTTCCTTTTTCCCTTTTTCTTTCCTTCCCATTTCTTTATATATAAACATATATATATATACATATATATATATATATTAATAATAATTAACAAATATCTCCAAATCTTTAGATATTTATTAAATTACCCTTTCATCCATAACGCATTAAACTCTTCGCAAAAGATTCACCGCAGTAAATTAAATTTATTTATCGATGAGTAATTCTAATCAGGCATCAAAATATCTTTTTGGTCATATAAACTCCAAAATATTAATAACTTTGGCTAAAAAGCCTCCGAGTTCAAAACCAAAAATACACCAAATTACATAGAGTACACTTTAAAATTATGGGTCTTAGATGATGTCAAGCTATCAATCATACCATATATGTTAATTTATTTTCAATCTTTTTCTGTAATTAGATGTGTAGATTCAAATTATAGAGTTGTGTGAAAACTAATTGGTAGACAATGAATGTGCTAGTTCTTATGCTAATCCTAAGTTATTTGGCTCTTCTTTGCAACCATTCTTTCTGCTTTTTAATTTCTGCACCAACAATCCCTGTTATTGTGCTGAATATTATGTTTGAATATTAATAGCAATGAACTTTGATGATTAGTTATGAGTATGTGCGTAATTTTGTGGATTATTCTATTTTATGTCATGATATGTGTATGAAATATAGTTGTTTGAGTGCTAAGTTCTACACTTTGAGAGCTAAAGTCTGCACTATGTGTTCAAACTTCAATTTAAATTTTGGACTTTAAATTCTGTAGTTTCAGTTTTTATTCAAAACAATTTGTGCCAAACATAAGTTAGGCATAGAAACATAAGTTTAAATTCTGCACTTTAAATTCTACACTTTAAACTAATTAGTAATGATTTTGAATAGTACTAATATCATTATAATGCGTTTATAAATGTTATTTAATATTTTATATATGAATAGTACTAATATCATTATAATGCATTTATAAATGTTGTTTAATATTTTATATTTTTAAATATTTGAATTAGGAGCTTATTTCATCACTAATGTTGCAGGTAGAATACTGTTGTTTCAAGTCTTTGGAAAAACAACTGCTAAAAAGATTTTGTATTTAGTTTAGAAGTGAGTATTGTTGAAGGTTATAAACTTTCATAGCTTGCTAAGGTTAGTCTAACTTTTTATGTATGAGTATAAGGTTGTTATGATCTTCCTTTTTTTTGTTGTTGTATTTTTTATGTTTATTTAGACTTGTTCTTCTTTAAGGACATTTGTTTTGTGAATCTGCTTTATGACTCTTTTGCATATTTTGTTCTTTTATGCATAGTGAAACTATTTTGTTTAAGGTTAATCTCTTTTCTTTTATAAGTTGAATTATGTTATTTATATGTCAAAATAACATATGTGAATCTTCTTTGAAGCAATGGATAATTCATGGATTAAGCAGTCACACACATTGGCTGAATATGATCAAGGGATAAAGGGATTTATTACTTTTTCCTTTCGAGATGAATTAGAAAATGGTGAAATAATATGCCCTTGTAAATGTTGTGGTTTCAAAACACCACAAAGTAGAAGTGTAATGTACGATCACTTAAAGTGCAAACCATTTCCAAAGGGCTACACCATTTGGATACATCATGGAGTGTCCATAGGAGAAACTAGTAATATCCCACCTAGTAATGTTTCAAATATAGTTCAAGACACAGTTGTCATTGGTGATCATATGCAGAACATGATCAATGATGCTTTTGGAGTCGAAGATCCAGCAAAGAAAGTACCCATTGAATCAAATGCAGAGATTGATCAGAATGAAGATATACTGCCAAATGCAAGTCAGCAAAGGTATGAAGAGAGGCCAAAGAGTATTATGAATTAATTAGAGAGGGAGAACAACCTTTGTATGAAGGATGTGTTAAATATTCAAGACTATCTTTTTTGGTAAAATTGTATCATATCAAATGCTTATGTGGAATGATTGATAAAGCCATGACATTGGTTTTAGAGTTATTAAAGGATGCATTTGAATTTGCAAATATACCAAATTCATTCTATGAAGCCAAGAAAACAATCAGGAAATTTGGTTTAAATTATGAAAAGATCCCTGTTTGTCCGAATAATTGTATGCTTTATTGGGGTAATAAGGAAGATGAAGAGAAGGAGACCTGCAAAATTTGTAACACTTCCAAATAGAAATCAAGAGCAAAAGTTGGTGCAATTGGAGTGTTTGGTGATGGCAATAATCGAAAGAAAGTTCCTGCAAAAGTTCTTCGTTATTTTCCATTAAAACCACGTTTACAAAGATTATTTTTGTCATCAAAGTCGGCCGAGGATATGGGATGGCATGCAATCAATAGACGGATACAATGGTAATCATTCTTTTATTACATTGTCATTTATTTTCTACTATTTAGATTTTTTATGTCATTTGTTATCATTGCAGGAGAAAGCTGATAAAAATGATGCAAATAGAGAAAAGCTAACAATCCTTCATACATTAGGCTCTAAGACGCTTGCAAGGAAGAGGGATGAGTTGGTAGGATTTCACTCAATCTACTATTGATTGCATATTTAATTGAACAAGTACTTATTACATGTGCTTACTTGTAGAAACTGAGAGATGGTCGAAAATACAGTAGGGGTGAAATGTATTCAATTTGTCATAAAAAGTCTAATGGGTCATTTGTCAGTGATGAGGCCAAGGAAAAATCTGTAAGTGTAAATAATAGAAGTGTTATGCGATTGTAACTATTTCTTATTGACCACTTTATAAATCAAAGATGCAATTGTTAGTTTTGGTAATAGTGAGTTGCAAAGCTATAAAGTTTCTTATTTGGTTGGTAATAGTGAGTTGCAAAGTTAGACATTTATGTTGCAAAGAGGAATTTAGTTTGCTTCATCTATTTGCCCAGGAACAATTGCAAGCTGAAATTAGGAAAACTCCTTCTCTAAATGAAGCATTTGTTAATGTTTTTGGAAAAGAACATCCAGTATATGTTCGTTGTATGGGACTTGGAATAACACCATCTCAAATTACTACATCTACTTCTCACTCTGTAAGATCAATGACTTCCTCGGAAGCTAATGAAAAGCTGGAGAAAATGCAAACTGAAATCGATAGGCTAAAGAAAAGGGATGCTGAAGTTGATATGTTGAAGGAGCAAATTGCTTTCTTGTTGCAAATGCAAAATTCTAGAGAAAAACAGGTAAAATTGTTTTCATAGCAAATCTATTTAAAAAATCATGTGAGAACTGTTTGTCCTTAGTTAAAAATATCGATTGTGTAATGTTTATTTCTAGCTATATAAGAAATTCGGTCAATTAGTATTTGACAATAGTTATCAATATTCATTGAGGTTAATAAATACTTTTTTTTCCAGGCAACAGACATAGAATCGCCAATAGATGGTAGACGTTCATCTGAGTCTAGCCACCAACCTGATGATCGTGGAACAACATCATTACGGACATTTTAGATATTTGGATAAACTTCTATGTTTGATGGAGTTATTTTGTATGTTTAGTCACTCCACTAATGTTTTGAATATTTAAATAACTTTATTGTTTCAGTTAACTTCAATGTATGAATCGGTGTTATTTCTTTTTGGAAAAAATTATATAAATTGGATTTAGGTACAATTGTTATATAATTATGTATTTAACTTATGTGGATGATATTTATGAATATTTTGTATTTTAATTAATAAAAAATAGGAAAAAAATTATACCATATTTTATTATTTTAAATTATTAGGTTTGCGACAGTTCAAACTGCCTCCAAATAAATATAGCGACGGTTGATAACTATCGCAACTTTTTAAAAACAAATAAGCTTGAGTGTGTTAGGAACCGTTGCAAATTGTAGATAGAGGCAGTTAGGAACCGTTGCAAATGTTGCCGACGGTTGGAACGACGGTTTTTGGAACCATCGCAAACAGACCTCGCGACGCACGAATCTGCGACAGTTGCAAAACCGTTGCAATCATCTTTTGGAGGCAGTTATAACCGCCGCAGATGTGCCTCACAACTGCCGCAAATAAATTATTTTTCTTGTAGTGATAGTTATTGTAACTCTATCATTCTACACTTTTATTTATTTGCTTATGAAATCCTAGATTCCTTCTCTCCTTCATCTTTCTCTATTGTTAACAAGACAACAATTTTCTAATTTAAACAATAAAAAATCGAACTTTATATAACCTCATAAGTCTCTCCAATTGAGTATATTTAAAATTAAGAGGTCTTTTGTCACATAAATTTCAATACAAAATCAATTTTTACAAAACTAAACAAAAATTCCATCTAAACTCACCAACAAATTAATTGCAAAATTATCTCATCACTAATAGCTTATCTATCTTTCATATATAATAGCATTAATAAATCATGATAGTTAAAAAAATTATGACTTGTAATTATTATTTTTACATTTATCGACTAATACAATGTCCTAACTTCTCAAATAATAAAATTTATTGAAGGAGTTGACATTTTTCGAAGGAATTTATTTCATACATATTCATTTTCAGCTTAATAACCATAATAGCTAGCTGCAGTCACAAACATTCGAGTTGCACGTTCCAATACGTAGACAACATGGACATTGAGAATCATATTCGCAGGCTGCAAGAAATGTTGTGAGATTATACAAGAATACATAAGATTCATTGAAATTAGATGAAAGATTATGTATAAGATAAAGAAGTAAATTAGGGAAAGAAAAAAATTATAATAGCATACACAAACTTATTAGCTACACAAACTTAAAAGATAAAGAAGCAAATTTTGGAAAAAAAAAACTCTTACCCCTGACTTGAGATGCAAATAGAATTAGAAAAAGAAACAAAATAATAGCATACACAAACTTGTGAATTATAGTCATATTTGATCACATGTGCATGTTACAAAAGAGATCCGTTTGATCCATTTTAATAAGAAAAAATCATGATCTATGCCTACATCAATTAATTAGTTTTTGACTCTTCTAGAGTTTCAAAAACATTTCCACATATAAAAAACATTTTTAGTGTGTTTTAAGTACACTAATATTGGATGGTGTTTGTCTGTTAACCTCATTAGAGTGAGTTTATATAATTTTATTCTCACATACAACTATTGTTGGACAGTTGTGTTCATTCTTCTTCATACCAATTTATCATTATAATTTTTTATTTTCTTCTTAGCCTTTCATGATAAATATGGGCAAAAATGCAAAAGAGCAATAATTTTATTGAACAATGGTAAAAAATTTGTATGCATAAAGAATCAATGCGGTTTCGGTGAGGACATATTTATGAATTAATTGATGATCTTAATATGTTTTATAAGGGCAGAGAAATTTAAAGGACCATTTCAATTAATATATAATCACCGTCAAGGGTGACTCTGAGATTAAAATGAACATATTATTGTTTTTGTTAATGAACAAACTAATTAATTCATTTTATTAGAGATTTATGATCTAAGAACATAGAATTACCTTATAAATGACTTGAGAGATGAATTGTTAAAAATCGGTAAAAGAGATATGTTTTTTGCTAATGGTCCTAAGGATATTCATGATAGACAATTTTCGTCTTTGTAACACTCTTAATATATGTTAATGTTGTTAGTGATTATTTTTCCTGTATTTGATTTGATGTGATAGTTTTACACATATATATTTGATTTAAACTAATAGGTAATATAAATTGCTAATATTATTATGTTTAACCATTTTAATTGTTTTTCTAAAAATAATATTATTTTAGAGGATAAAATTTTAGTGATTTAACATATATATCTATTGATAATTGTTGTAGTATTTTTAAGTACATTTGATCAAATAATAAACGTATATACAATTATATTTTAATTACTTTTAACTATTATTTTATTTTAATTATTTTTATTGATTTTATAAATAATTATCGTAATATGTTATTAATATTTTGGAACTCATATTCTAATTATATAAGTGTTATAAATGATTATATTTGGTTTGTGTACATTTAAATTACATAAAAATGAGTTTTGTATTTTTTTTTTTACTTTGCATGCACCTTTTTTGTGAAGTCTGCTGCCATACACAAGTACTTCACCTTCATATACGAAATCCACCGCTGAACACGTCTTTGACCTTCTCTTAGTCGATCACGGTTCTGTTTTGCGGGAAACAACGCATTCTCCTCTCTAGATTCAACTATGAATTAAATTAAATTCAAATTTAAAATGTCATAATTTTATAGATATGAGCAAAGCAATTCTCTAACACACGTTTTCAGACAATATTTAAAGGAACTTTTGATATTTTTTTAAGGGTTTTTGGAGGGAATTTGAAGACATCACTATTAAAAGTAGGAAGTAAAAATTGATTTCATCTTTCTTATATATAATTTTATCTTTTTTGTTGTTACTATTAAGATTGTTATTTTTATTCATGAATTCTTATTCTTAATATTTTTCGTTGATTGTCCATTATCGAATTGAATATAGGAATTACTTCATTATTGAAAAATAATTAGTACTATTTGGACTTAGAATTGATGTTTGTGTTTGATTATCTACTATAGGAATATAGAGTATTAATATGTGTCTGATAAATTGAATAACTTTCATATTTTGAATAATAAACTAAATTATTTAAAAAATTAGAGTTCAATATTATAGAAAAGAGATTTTAAATCATATAATTCATTTAAATCTAATATACTAATTTGACGTAACTATAATAATTTAATAGTTAAAATAATGATTCAATATTTACATAGTATAAAAACGAGTGACTCAAAATCCTAATCATTATTTATCATAATCCATGTGGAGACAAACTTTCTTAACACTATTAACTTGAACGATATGCTACCCTTGCCAAAAAGATATCACAACCTTAAATAAGAGACAATCATGTCACAAAAAAGAATGTAAATGGAAACCCTTCCGACAACCTTGTCAACAAACCATCTTTTCATACCTGCTCACAAGCCTAAACTTCTTGACGAAATGAAGAAAACACTGATGCTGGAAATACTATAGAGGAGGATGATGATAAAATAAACAATTTGTATGAGACCAAGGAAACTTTCTATGTGAAAAATTCGACAAATATTTTATAACTCATACATAAATTAAACTAATAAATATTATAAAACAAAGACCATTAAAATAAATAAAGAATGAAATTGAGAAAATTTCAAAGGTTTGTATTTCTCAAATTTTTAAATAAATACTTTAACATAAAAAACAAATAAAATAATAATTATAGTAAAATAAAAATGTGATAATGATTGTCGTCTACTCGCAATTATGGAAAATCGACTAAGTGTGGGCTGTAACAACTCCCAGGGTAGCAAGCGAAAACTCAACTAACAAATCATAGGAACAATATTGTCAAAAGGAAAAACACTTTTGGAGTGTAAAAATTGAAACTTTGGCAAAACCCTTTGTGGGTATCACAAGTAAGAAGTCATAGTTCTCTTTTGATGATGTTTTGCAGGTCTGGTGAGTGAAACCATGGGTTGTGAAGAAGTTGAGAACTAAATCGTTTTTTTTTTTAAGAATTGAAATTAACGTTTTTGAAAGTTTTGAGTACAAATTCTGGTGAAAAGTTGAATTCGTTGATAAAGTAGGAATCGGCAAAGGAGTTTGAAGTGGTGGTAGTGGTGAGGAACTTTAGTGAAAATGGAAAGTGGGAGAGTGTTGTTGAAGTGGCGAAACTTATAATTGTTTTTATTATTATTATTATTATTATTATTATTATTATATTATTTTTGTTTTTTTTTTATTTTAAAAACGGAGCGTTTCAATTCTTCCGTGAGTTAACCTTCTAGGAAAGTTTTGTTCACACTTTCCTTTTGTTTTTATGAATTCCTTAAGTTTGGAATCGTAGGAGAGCAAGAAACAAGTTGTTTCCCTCCCATATTAAATATTATTTTGAGAGTTTATAACCTCGATTTTGTTGCTATTTAGGAACCTCTTATTAGCAGTTCAATTGTTGATAATGTTAATTAAAAATTTGGTCTATATGGTATTGTAAATGTGAATGCTAGAGGTTTTTCTAGGGTATCTACTGTTTATGGAATCCCTCTTGTACTTATATTACTGTTGGATCTGTTGGTGATAAATATTGCAAAACATTAAAAATAAAATTGTTGATGAAAATTGTATCTAATAAATTTTAAAGCGTATTATTACACTAACCTTTAAGTTTGATTCACTCCCACCAATCAAATGCAAATTGGATGAACAACGAATCCTCCTCAAGGTACTTTAGAAAACATTGATATGATTTGCACTTACACATCCAAATTATCTTTCAATAGTATGTTACAAAAGAATATTTCATACACCTCACTCATGCATTAGAGAAGTATTGGACGACTTTGAGTATAAAAATTGGATGAGACAAGTGGATAGTAATGGTGAAATTTTTTATTCCATTATGTCCAAAATGACACAATTTATAGTAAAATAATGTCACTTGAGAAAGAGATGTAACTTTTGGTTATGTCATTCAGTTTGTGAAAAGGTATATATAAATAACATTCATATTTTAACTAAACATTTTAAACTAGTGGTTGAATAACACCTCTTCATACATGGGAATCAAACTTGGGACCTTTCAAATAAGTATAAAGCACACAACTACTGATCCAAAAATACTATCATGTCAGTTAAAAACGTTTATACATACATATATTCCCCAATATTTTAGAAATATCTCACAATTCCCCAACACATTCAAAATATACTTAGTCCCATAAATTTGAAAATATCATGGTTTCAAATAATAGTATCTTATGATTTGAACCACTACTTAGTAAGTTATAGGTTTCACTCATCTCGAATAGATTGGTATACAAGCTTTGAACCACTTATTCATTAGAACAAATGTGCATAATTTACACATGAAATATCGGTACTACCAAAAGAATTATAAAAATGACACATTTGATAGTCTTGTGTCATGTAACTCTTTAAGAGTCGAGTCATTTAACTCTTTGAAGCAGCTTCACTCCATCCTCACATAGGTAAATTATACAGAAATATATCCATAATATGTATTTCAACAAATTCATGCAATATGTTTATTAAGAGTAAAACTCAACCATCCAACTCTATACTTATGATCCAAGTACTTTTAACCTTTCAGATGTATCGATATTCAAGTACTACCAATCACTCTAATAGTGTACTTTCATCATTGAACTCAAGACTTGATCTTACTCAAGTGTGAGTTGATTTTCCATCATTGATGACTAATTAGATATGAGCTTCAGTCTCATCCCCAATGATGTCTTCAACACTATGTCCTTTGTTAGACCATTGGTCAAAGGATGTGCAAGATTTTTTTCAATTCTCATAAACACTATGGATATTAATCCATTTAAAATTAAATCATTTACATAGTTATGTCTTAAACCAATATGTCTAGATTTTCTATTATATATTTGACTATATGCTTTGGATAGTGTGGATTGACTAACAAAATATATGGATACTAGTGCCATTGATTTTGGTCAAATTGATATCTCATACAACAAAAATCTTAGTCATTCAACCTCTTTACAACCTACAGCTAGAGCAACAAACTTTGCAGTTATGATGGAGTCGACAATGCAAGTTTGTTTTTTTGATCTCTAATAAACTTCACCTCCATCAAGATTAAAGATCCATCCACTTATGGAAGTATGATCCCAACATAAGTTACCAAACTTACATTTGTATATCCTTCTAAAATAATACTATTTATAAAATATAAGTTCATAATAAAATGAGTATTACCAAAATTCTAACATATATACTAGTTTTTTAGTCTTGCAAAATAGATTCTAATGATGGTAAAAAATGTTTAGAACCTTAATATAAGCACATATGAATCATATCAACACACTCTTTAGTAATTACAATTATAAAAATGATAAGTTAGAAACTACAAATTTGGAAAGTCATATAGGATAACTTATAACAACTTTTATAAGTTACTTCAGAGTAGTTTCTAGATTCTTTTTTGTCGTTGACTTTACTCTCATTATTTTAACTAAAACATTTATTTATTCTTTATAATTCTTTGGTGATAAATATATTTATTATAATTTAAAATAATATATATATATATATATATTATAATTGGTATATATTAAAATAAGAATATGTAGGATCGTCATTACTCTTTAAAAAAAAGGTAAGATGTATTCTCTTTCATTAACCACTCTTAAAGAATAAAATTATATTAAATTAATAAATTTTAAAATGCTAAATTCAACATATTTTAAACAAAAATTGATATAAGTTGGATTCCTAATTAAGAATGTCCAATGATTTAGAATATCCTTTTATGTCATTTCATACTTCAGAAAAAAGAGGGAATATATGAAGCAAGGTTGTAAGGTATTCAACGTGAGCTTGAAAGAGTGGATTATGTATACCTTTTAATTCATCATAAATACCTTTTGAAGGAATATCATAACATTATTTTTCAAGATGAAGCACTGTTGTTTCAGAAATCTAGAGAGAATTGAGTTCACTTAGGAAGTCGAAGCACTGCTTTCTTTCAAACTCACTATTATTTGGCGGAAGAGAAGCAAGATTCATGGTATTAATCTTCCTTCAGGAGAATGGTATACTAATGAGGAGTTATTGAAGCATGAGGCATTACAACTTTTAAAAATATTTTTTGTATGAGGGAGAATTTCAATTAACCTCCTAGGATTGTGAATCATACTCTCATTAGTCCTCATAATCAGACATTGTTCGAATTCATTTCTAATAAAGAGGTGTTTCAAGCACTCATGAGCATGACGTCTTACAAAGCTCCAAGTCTTGATGGATTCCAAACTATATTCTACAAGATATTTTAGGAAGTGGTGGGTGAAGATGTGTGTATGTTTGTTAAGAATGCCTTTTCTAGGGGATATATCGATCCTTACTTTGCATAAACTCTTATGGTGCTCATTCCTAAAGTGGATAACCCTAGATTTTTCACAGAGTTTCGACCCATTAGCCTCTATAATGTTAATTATAAGCTTATGCCCAAGGTTTTAATGGCACACATTCGGCCTATGCTTAATGAGATTGTGATAGTAGCTTTATCTAGGGGATGGGAACTAAGGATAATGTCATTATTCTTCAAGAGTTCATTTACCACATCCATAAGTCAAAGAAAATAATGGCGATGTGATTTCTAGTTTGATCTTGAGAAGGCATATGTTTGTGTGGATTGGAAGTTTCTACAAGATACTTTAGAGTATTTCGATTTTCTTACAACTTCCATCTCCTTGATCACGAGTTGTATTACTTCTACGTCAGTTTCTCTTTTATGGAATAGAAGTGAAATTGAACAGTTAATTCCTATTTGTTGCATGAGTTAAGGGGATCCACTTTTCCCATAGCTTTTTGTTTTTTTGTATGGAGAGATTAGGCAATATGATTGACAAGGTGGATTGTTGATGGTCATTAGCATCCTCAGTGTATTACCAAGGAAGGACTGAAAATATCTCATCTCTTCTTTGCGGTTGATGTGCTCCTCTTTCCAAAGTCAAGCCTTCACAAACACAATTTATCTCTAACATTTTAAATAGTTTTTGTTCCTTTTCAAGTTTAAAGATTAGTCTGGTCAAATTCAAAGCTTATGCTTCCAAAGGTGTGAGCTGGGACTCTAAAGGGAAATGGATAATATCACTTAGATTAAGTTTACATATAAGTTTAAGAAATATTCAAGGTTCAAATTGCACTATGGTTGCACATTTATAGGTGATTTCTTGGAGATTTATGATAAAATAACGTCTAAATTGGCCTCTTGGAAAAGAAAGCTTCTAAACAAGCTTGAAAAAGATTATTCAACCAAGGAAGTATGGTGGATTGGATACTAGATCAATGCACCTTCAAAATACTGCTTTGTTGGGGAAAATGGTTTGGAGTATGCTTCTATCAGAGGATAAGCTTTGTGTGTCTTGACTTTCAGATATTTATTTGAAGAAGGGCAACATATTCATAGAAAAGGCTTCGACTGGATCTTCTACTTGGAAAACTATTCTCAAAACCTTGAACTTACTACAAGAAAACTCTACTTTTAAAATTGGAGATGGAATACTAACATGTGGTTTAGAATGTGGACTATGCAACAACCATTAGTGAATGTTAGAGGAAATAGATCAGGTTGACTTATGTAAAAAAATTAAATATATTTGATCGAATGACAATTGTTATATTGTGAAGCTTAAGACCACTTTACCTTTATATTTACTTAATATGATTGAGAATATGAAGCCTTGATTTGTGGAAACCTTGGAGGATACATGGATTTGGAAGCGTGATTTGAATGACATTTACTCAACTAAGAGAGACTATATATTGCTTCTAGAAAATAAAAACCATGATATCAAAACAATAGGTTGGAATTGGATTTGGAAGTTGCAGGTTGCGACTAATATTCAATTCTTCATATGGAAAGCCATAGCTCTCTACTTACAAGAAATCTCTTGCACCATAGAGATATTTGTGTTTCATCTGTTTATCCTTTTTGTGACAATGTGGAGGAGTCAATTTATCATTGCTTGATCACTTGCCCGAAATTTTTAACGATTTGGAAGGCTTGTGGTGTTGATAATGTCATTAACATTTCTGAGAAAGGTGGGATGATCAACGTTCCACTTCTATTTTATAACCTTTGCTCGAGGTTTGGTTATATTGGTCCTTTAGTTATGTGGAATATTTGGTGCTCCATAAATATGTGTTTGAAGCTACTACCTCAATCACGAGGTATTACCGTAACGATTTTATCTCAACTTCAAGTGGCTAGGACTGTTTTTGGTAATACAATAGGGCAACATGCTCTTAAACCTTGTCGAGAGATTTCTTGGCAATGGGAAAATCATGATTCATTTATCCTCAATGTAGATGAGAATACTAACAAATCTGAGTTTGACGAGCTTTGATGGTCTAGTTAGACAACACAATGGGAGCTTGATATTTGGATTTTATGGGAGTGTTGGTTGTTATAATATCCTCCATGTCGAGATTGAGGCATTGAGCGTGGATATCAAGTTGTGTTGAGAAGTAGGATTTATGTTTCTCATATGTTACTCTGACTCTTTGGAGGCAGTTCAGTTAGTGAGAAAAATGTCTCATCGTTTTCATCATTATTCTAATTGGTTGGAGCACATAAATGTTTATTTCTGTATGGACCATCATATTCTTCGGGAAGGCAATGCTTGTGCATATTTCTTTGCAAAGATGGATGCTAATATTTCTGAGTTGCTTGTTAAAGTTCATCATCTTCCTCTGAGACTTTCATCGACTATTTTTGCTAATGCTTTAGGTGTCTCTTTTATGAGGGTGTAGTTTTTTTTTTTCTTTTCTCATGTAACAAAACAAAAATACTATGATTAATTTATCAACCGTCTTTATAAGCTCATCAACTATCCACAAGTTTTAAATGTTTATATAATTCCTTGAAATTTTTTTACATTATTATAATACTCTAAATATTTAAGCTAAGTTACACTTTTAATCCCTTAAATTATTTCTAGGTTTCACTTTGGTCTCTTAAATTTTATTTGTTTTATTTTGATCATTTAAATTATAAAGGATTAAACACTTTACTCCCTCGAATTATTTTCATTCTATTTTAATTCCTTAATTAGAAACATTAAATATTTTGATATCTTAAATTATAAATATATACACTTTGTTCACTTAAATGACTAAAATATTTAATTTTTGTAACGAAATTGATTAAAATGAAACGAATAAAATTTAAGAAACCAACATAAAATCTAAAAATAATTTACGGAACCAATTTAGTTAAAAATTTATCATTCTCTACTAAATTATTTTTAAGTTGTTTACATAAATAAAAAAAAATTAATTTATATCCATCAATATAAAAGAGTTGTTATATAATTAATCAATCAAATCTTAAAATCGTTAAAAATATTTAATTATTACTAAAATTATCTACAAAATCATCTCATAAATGATTATACGATGATTTAAAAATAAATGAAACTAAAAAAACAATCCTTTCATAAATTCAATAAATCTGAAGTCTTGTTTACTTTAAGCCCATACACCTTATTGTAATCCATAAATTTAATTAAGAAAAATAATATATATCACTCTCTGAAAACCTTTCCCTCTCTTCTCTTCGAAACTTAACCGACCACAACTTTCAAACTTCTACCAAAACCTTCCAATGGCTTCCCAACAACCACAAGAAGAACCAAAAACCATTCCCCTCAAAATCTTTGTAGACAAGAAAAACAACAAAGTTGTTTGTATAGAAACAACCAAAGACTTCATCGACACTCTATTCAGCTTCCTTTCTCTTCCACTCGGCACCATCATTCGCCTCTTAACCACCACCAACAACAATGACCAAGAACAAGAACAACCAGAATCATCAAAATTCCTCGGAAGCATCAACAACCTCTACAAAAGTGTACAAAACATGACCCCAAACAATGTTTGGAACAACCCTGTTTGCAAACAAATGTTGTTGAATCCAAGGAACTCATGTGAATCACTATGTACGAAGCTTTTCTTGAACATTGATGATACTGAACCATCGAACAAGTTTTTTGTGTGTGATTCTTGTAACAAGTTTACAACTTTTTCAAACCTTGTTTGTGAATGTGGAAAACCCACTAATAAACAGCCTAAGAATTTGGATTCTGAGGGTCAAGGGAATAGTGGTGGTGCTAATGTGGATGATTTAAATGGGGTTTTTGTTAGACAAAATGGATCAATGTTTTTGGTGTTTGATGATTTGAAGATTGTGCCTAGTTCTTTGTTGAATTCTATGGAGATGTTGATGGAATTCGGGTATTCAGATTTGACTCAATTGGAGGAAGTTACACACAGCATTGGAAAGCAAGAGGTAATTGTGCTGTGTTGTATATTGAACTCTATTTTGCAATGTGTATTTATCTCATGATTTTCATGTCACCATTACATTGAACTTGCTTTTTTATTTTAGGGTTTAGAGTTTATAGAGTAAAAAAAATTCAAAAAAGTTTTTGAAATTTTGAATCATGTTTCTAAATTGAGGTTACGCTGCGAATGATGATATTTCAATCAAATGCGGGTAAATGTGGCATAGTCTAGAACTTTCATATTTTGGTAGGAATTGTAGTTGCAGATCTCAATTTAGAACTATATTGTGAATAGTCGGTTATTTTAGTCTAGGATTAGTTAGAACTCAAGCGTCAACTATGAGTTTCAAAAGGGTATTCAAATTCAAATGGTGTAATTTGAACCAAAATAACCGATGATTTATGGTTCTGGTGCCTTTTCTGAATTTTTCTTGTTTCAGGGACTAATTTAACAATGTCCTACAATTTTATTTGAACTTGCATTGAATCTTTTGACCGTTCTTGAATTATGAATCTTCACCCTATAACTTGATGATTTTAGGGTAGTTTGTATGTTGCATAGTGTCTATTTAGTATGTAGAAGTTTGAACTTCATAGGATAGTATTCAATTAAGAAGGTCTATGTGAGAAAGAAAAGAAAGGAAAGTAAGAAGCGAAATTGAGCAGTTGTAACTTATATAGCTGTATACTAGCAGAATGACAGAATGTAATAAATTGGAGGGAATATATAATGGGCTGTTGTAGAAGCGAGTAAGAATTGGAAGAGTTTAAGGGCACTCTTGAATTAGCCTAGAGTGTATTACTTTCTTTTCCTCTTATCTTATTGATCCTGAGGAGTGAAAGTTGAAACAGATGAAAAAGGGATGAGTGAAGGAGGGAGAAGAATTAAGTTGATTAATGAAGTTGGAGCATGTGATATTGTGATGCATAAAATGGTGGAAAGTTGAGTAGGATGAGGCTGCGATAAAGCAGTGTTATCAAATAGAGGTGCT
Source organism: Cicer judaicum (assembly GCA_037974835.1). Taxonomy (NCBI): domain Eukaryota; kingdom Viridiplantae; phylum Streptophyta; class Magnoliopsida; order Fabales; family Fabaceae; genus Cicer; species Cicer judaicum. Next base: position 4,516,912 of record JBBPBS010000207.1, read on the forward strand.
ATATAATGTTGCAGAATTTAAACAAATTGCTGTTGTTTTGTGATATGCTATTTAGTACAAAGTGTTGTCAAATAGCAGCTATAGCGATTAGCGACACTATAGCATATCATAATTTGAACAAATCGTAATTTTCCAGGTCTGCGATTGACAACACTGGGATGAAGTATGTCAAGATGGGGCAAGATGGATGAACATGGAAATGTTGTTTTTTGAGCTATGTGGAACAGAAGATGCTGTTGTAGCACACGTGATTCTAGGTCCACAAAATAGTAGATATGGCGCAAAGAAGCATGGTGAGGACTAAGGAGACCCTTTTGTTGCTTTGAAAAATGATGTGGCTGATGCAAAATTGTGTGGGGAAGATTCTGTCAAAAGCTTGTAGATGGCGGTACAGAAAGTGATTTTAAATTGTATTGTTCTTTGATTAATTTGAGGAAGGGGAAGACCATGTCTATGCTGTGCAAAGGTGTTGATGGTATCATGCAGGAGTTTAGCCTAATATAGATTAAAAATATTAGATAGTAAATGTAACAAGGTGATTGGGATGGACCAATTTGTGTGTGTGGTTGACAGGTTGTTATGTATTATTTTGCACAACTTGTTGCATATAATTATGCTCAAAATTGAATTTCAAGTTATCAATGCAAGCAGTTTGCACCTTAGCTTCATTCATGCTTCCACATACACCGTAAATTAAAAGAGCAAACATTAGTTAATAAACTTTCACAATTTTGGCTAGTTCTTAATGTTATGATGGTTTACTTAGTGGCTAGTTGTTATACATATTTATGGAGACACTTAACCTTGGGTTAGAAATTAGTTCTCCAAGTTATATTTTATTGATGCTCAAGTACAGCATGCTGAAATGTGTGTTTGTCATTGTCAATGTTGTCAAATAATTGTATAGTGTTATAACATAGTGAATTTTGAACAAATCGCTATTGTTCCATGATACACTATTTAGCATAAAGTGTTGTCAAATAGTGGTTATAGTGGCGCTTTAGCATTACACCATAGCGGAATTTGAACATACAGTTATTTTCTGCAATCGGCTATTGACAACATGTGTCATTGCGTCTAAGAGCTTCAGATGCATGTCTCCACAACTCCTCAGAGTAGCTTTGGGGTCAACCGTGCATTCGAAAACGGACAAAGACACATAATGTTACTCTGATCCGCTGACTGTTTGGTTTTTTAATATATTGTATTTCTCTTATGTAATATAAACTTGTTGGTGAATGTTTTTAGAAAAAGGTTATATTGGTGTCGTTTGTTTTTTATTACAGATACTGAACCTCCTCAAGTATACCTTAACCTCTCAAGAGCCTCTAACAAACACAATTTTGAAAAGTAGCTCTAAGAACAAAGAAATCCCACCAAACCAATTTGCATCAGCAATCACAGAAAGGCCTTGCACCCGCGATATTAAAATGGACGTTAAGCTAATCCGAAGTAAATCTCAGAAAAAGATAGTCTTTGCAGAAGCCAGTGAAAACTTCGTCGACTCCATGTTTAGCTTCCTTACAATACCATTAGGTTCCATTATAAAGCTTTTGGATGGTAACACATTTGTTGGATGTGTTGATAATTTGTACAAAAGTGTAGAGTCCTTGGACTCTTCGTGGTGTACGAATATGTGCTCCATGTTACTTAATCCTGGTCCAGCACCGCAGTTTGGGTGTCCAAACCAGCCTCTCAACATTTCTAATGTAGAAACACCAACTACATATTATTATGGTACAGGGACAGTAAACCACGATTATTATCATGGAAATATAGAAATAAAGATCGAGGGAGGAGTGATTTCTAAGTCTTATGGATTAGTTTATGGGGCAAAAACCTTGATTGCCCTGGATCCAAGATCGCCTAACAGATTGAAAAACAATGTTGTTGGATTTGTGAAGAGACCGACATTATATGGTGTAACAGATGATCTAACAGTAAAAGCACTTTCTGGTAGTTCTTGTCTCTCATATTTGAAAGAATTGAGTCTTCCCCTTGATGATCTTGAAATGAAGGTGATAAGCATTGGTGAGGCTGAGGTAAAGTGGCTATTATTTTTTATTGTATTCAGTTTTTTCTTGGCTTAAATGCATTTTTAATTTCCTTATACTCACTAATTTACGGTTTTAGTTCTCCTATTTTTAAATCCGAAAATATTATCTTTAAGTTTTTAAAATTTTATAATTTTTTTCCACTCTTGAATTTTAGGTTTATTTTTGCTGACGTCAAGTGGAATAATGATGATAAGTCATAGGGTGTTGTGACACGGCATATGCGGATTAAATCTTATTATTTTGTTTTCATATTTTTATAGTATTGTTAAAAGTAATATACTTAAAGTGAAAAAAAATGTATAATCCTAAAAAATCATATTTTCCAAAAAAATATACATTTCTACGTCACTTGGCGACTATAGTAAAAGCAAGCTCAAAATTCAGTAGTGGAAAAAATTTCATAAATTAGAGACTATATAAAATGAACCGGAAAATACATTTAAATCTTTTTTACTTTGTTGTTTTAACTTCTTCGATTCCCCTCCCTTGTGGTTTGCACTTTGCAGGCTTTGAGCCTTCTTGCAGCTTCCTTGACATCCAAGTTTGCACTAACTAGTGGACTAGAAGATTTTTTTAATGTGCCAAAACAAGAATCAAATTTGACATCGAAGTATATACAAACTAGCAGGCTTGATGAACTTGCAAAGGAGCCTAAACCAGAAGACTGAATTATTAATGAGTTGCATTTCCAACCATTGTTTGAACAATAGTTAGAATATTTTGGACCCTAGCAATATAGTAGTTTATGGTTTCCCTTTACATATTAATGCTACTAACTAGTTTTTGGTTTTCTATTCACTTTTATGGATTTGGTGGTGAAATACTTTTACAACTATAATAGTAAACTAGTGGAAAGTCGGAATTTAACGTGTCTTTTCTGTCTAATTTTCTATTATTTTTAGTTGTATATATACTTTTTATTGTGATTCATTGCATATTGTTGGTTTTAATTAAATTCACTTACTTTTATAATATTTATTATTAAAAATTTGTTATATTACTTTTATAATATCTATTATTAAAAATTTGTTTTATGGATTTTAATTTGCAAAATAATTTTCTTAATAATGGAAAGTTTGTACCTTAACATATCATCAGACAGAAATTGGTAGACATTTTTTTTATGTTTTATAATTCCTTTTATATTATTATTATTATTATTATTATTATTATTATTATTGTTATTTGGTCGTTGTAATGAAATTGAAAGTTTAAAAATTGATTAAAATAAATATTTTATCAATTCATTTGTTAATTTATTTTTAGCCATTTATAATTTCGGTTAAGATGATAAAGATGGTGAAGAAAGGAATGAAGAACTCTATTTTTTATTATTTATAAAAAGTAATTAATAAAAAATATGTACGTGATCATTTATTTAACGAGGTCAAACGGAAATTAAAAAAGAAAAAGAAAAACTTAATCCTGCACGTTGAGACTTAAATTGAACTAATCGATAGATATATAAAAACTTCAAATTTATGTAAGGTTTACACTTTAACTGTAGTTAATTTTTTATTTTATATATAAAATTAGTATAGTGGAGGTGTGTTAAGTCAAATGAAATATCATCTTTGTCTCTATTATAAGATTCTTTTGTATAAAAACTTCAGAATAAAAGAAATGCATTAATTATAAGATGCTTTAATTATTTTTTTTTATTTGTAGAAAAAATGATAAAAAAATTCATGCAATATTCCGTCTAACAATTGTCAGTTAAACTAAATTTTGTGTATGTATTAATTATATTTTTTAATTGAGTAAAAAATAAATTTTGTAAAACTATATCTAATTTTATTGAAGAAAATTAAAATACCAACCATTTTTCTCTCGTAATATAGAATAGTAATTTTGAAAAGAAAATGCATATTATTGACAATTTTAATGTAAAATTACTTTTTTGTTTTTAAATTATTGTGCGTTGGTAAAAATAGACATACATATATGGACAAAAGTAGTATGCTGTTGATGTTTATTTGACTTTGTTTGGTAAAAAACTATAGATAACGAATAAGTTAGTTAACACTCGACAGCCTTATAATTAATAGTGGATAAATAGTTGATAATAAGCAATATATAAATTAGTAGATTGAATTTCAAGTATTTAAATTAATTGTTAAGTATAAATAATCTAAACATATATTTTTATTTTTCAAGTGAGATAATGTGAAAATTAAAAGAAGAAAAAATGAAATGTACATTTTAAACTATAAACTCATATATAATATTTTTCTGTTTAATCTTTGATATGTTATAATTAATAATATACTACATATAAAAATAATTGAATCCCGGTACCTTTAGATTATGTGAGGAGAACAAGAATGAGTGGTGAACTATTTTAATAGTCGTTTATATTTTAGAGAACCTCTCATTAGTCTTGATATAATATTTCAATTCATTAGAGTCCATTTAGCACTAAAAGTCAAATATATAATTAAATACTTAATACTAATTGACTATAATTAATTAATATTTTTTAAATAATTGTTTATTGTTAATCTATAATTAATTATTGATTAATCTAAGATAATAAAGAGATACAATCCTTATTATAAATAAAAACTCAAAATATCCACATTTTTCTAGAATTAGGGTTTATTTTATTATAATGAAAATGAAATTGATATAAAAGTTTGGGACTATTAGATCAAATCAATTTTGGTATGACTACAACTGATTTTGATGGAAGCATATTTTTTGTGTTTTAGTTAAATAGAACTGATTCTTTATTACTTAAAAGAAAATTGAATCTATATGTGGGACCTATATCGTATATATTTAAATTTACTTTTTAAAAGTGATTGTACGTTAAGCATGTTTGATTAGTTTGTCATAGAATGCAAAATTGTTTTACGTATAGTTGGAAACGCTAAGCTTAACCGATTAAATTAATAAAATTAATTCCTCTAATTAAACTAATACTAAATTATTATAGCCCGCGCGTTGCGCAGATATTAATTAATTAATTTTATAAATTTAATAAGTAATATTTTATGTATTATAAATATAGTTATCTTATAATATTACTTTATTGATTTGTAATAATTGAATATGATTAGGAAAATTAAAATGAGGGAAAATAATGTTTATCACAATCATCTAATTTAATTTTTAAAATATTTTGTAAAATTCAAATGATAACTTATTATATAGGATAATTGTTTGACTCGTTGTATTTTGATTGTTAATTTATTTTTCAACATATAATGGTATTTGTATTTATTTGATGAAATAATATGTATAATACAAACACAAAAATAAGTTGAAAAAAATTTAAAAATATGATTGACTATTTAATATTTTTTATTTTTTATTTTCAAAAAATGTTAATGTTGAATTATATTGTAGCGTAATCTATATTTATTTGTTTTTATTAGTATGAAATTTTAATTGCGAGCATGAGAAGTTGTTGTAAAAAATAAATTATTGAATATATTTCATCAAGTGTTTGAAATTTATTTTATTAATAATTTACATATACTTTAAATTTATTTTAGGTATTTAAAAGTTTTAACTAATTGTTTATGC
>JBBPBS010000207.1:4522853-4546809 GCA_037974835.1 Cicer judaicum
ATGAAAGTTTAGTGTTAATATATTTTTTTAGAATATATATACAGTAAACTTTTATTCATTATATTTTTTAAGTATATTCATATATATATATATATATATATATATATTATAATTTTAAATAAATTTGTGTGTTTTAATAATTGAAAGTAATTTTTTAATAATTTTTCATATATTCGTATTTTATGATTATTTTTAATAATTTTGTGTATTTTCTGTCAAATAGAATATATATTTTTATTTTATAAAATATTACTAAAAAATAAATTGTCATAAATTAAATATAATTATAAATAAATTGACATTAATGAGTAATTCAATTTTTAACGTATAAAATTATTACTCATTATAAGTGGAATAAGAGAAGTATAAGTGGAATAAGAGAAGTTGTTGAAGGAGGAAAGCATTCCTCAAGAGGTACACATCAGCTTTTTGGCTGATGTGCGTTTTTTGGCTGATGTAGCAAACATTTGTATAGGTGGATCAAATATGATGAGGTGGCACCGGGGGTCTGTTTTAAATATATATAATAGATTGATGCTATTATCAAGCACATATTCATTTTATAACTCTAATTAACTCTATTTTACAGTTATTATAATCCTTTTATACCCGAAGATTCATTTTACACTTTGATTGATTGATATAAGTAAGATAGAGGAAAAATAAGGATGAAGAAAAGTTAAATAGATGAGAAACTAAAATGATTAATTTGTTGGAAATTAAAGTTTTTGGTTTGTGATTGAAAAACGGATAACGTTCTCTTTATTTAGTTTTGTGCAATTCAAGTTAGTTTGATTGTATATAATCAATTAACTAACCACTTAATTAGTTAGGTAGTTAAGAAGATGTTAGTTAAAAACAATGTAATAACGCCTATGTATAAATAGCATATTCATCTCAATAAAACAACACAAACGTATTATTTAATTCATTCATTCCTTCTTTTTGAGTTTTATTTTCTTTTCAAGTAAAACGCCAACAAGTGGTACCAAACAAAAACTTCAGCTCTCTTTCTCACTATATTCAAGGATTTCTTTCTTGAGTTATTGCTGACAATTCATCTCAAACAAGTGTAGAGTAGATTATGATCCTACAACCATTTATCATACACATTTGAAACTAGAGTCTATCTCTAAAGATAGTTTGAGTATGTTGTAAAAATCATTTTAGTGATTAAAAGGTAACTTGTAAAAATCATTTCTAGAGTGAAAGGTAATTGTAAAAATTCTTTCAAGTTTTAAAGGTGAATTATATAACTGATCAAGAAAGATTGTGTGAAAGAAAGAATATTTTTATGCTAAGCATATTAGTATAAAAACTTGTGAGAACTGGATGTAGTCGACTTTGGGTGAACCAAGATACATCATTGTATGATCTTCTTATCCCTATCCTTACTTGTTTCTTATTCACTATCACATATCACCTAGAAATAATTTGATTTATTCATTTTTTTAACTTACCCAGAATATTCTAGATTTTTATTTGTAACCAAGATTGATCTTGAGTGAATTTAAAAGCATAAATTAACATTTCAAAAAGGGATCATAATTCAAACCCTCATTCCTTGTTCAATTTTTAGAAGTATTTTTACTCCATTCTCTCCTCAATGAATGACTTGTACTATTTTATTAATATATCTAACTTTACCCCTTTATCTCCTCAAACTCAACTCTTAACTCATCTTATGATAGAAGGCAAGTAAATAGTGTCAAATATATTTTACTCTACTTTTTTCTAACGGCAATGACAAGTGAACAATGTTAGTGTCATTTTACTTAACTCCTTTTTTGATCTAAAGACAATTGAACAGTGTTAGGTCCATTTAACTCATCTCTTTTTTCTGACGCCAGGACAAATAAATAGTGTTAGATCCATTTTACCCTACTTATTTTTTTACATGCAGACAAGTGAACAGTGATAATGGCATTTTACTCGACTCATGGTTTTACATACTACAAACCAAATATTCAAGTTGATGGCACAATCTTGTATGAAAAATATAAAGGGACTATTTTGTTATAAGTTTCTCAAGATAAAAAAAATAACATATCTTCCATTGTCTTTGCATAATAAAGAGTGAAAGAGGGGAAGCTTGGAGCTTTTCTGAAAAAAATAAGTAAATCATGTCACACGCAAGACAAACATCTCTTTGATTTATAATATGCATCAATCAATAAAAAATGCCTACATAAAATCACAAAATGGGTGCCTACAACCTTCGTCAATGCATGTGTATTGCGTGCAACACATTGTACAAAACTTCATGAGAGAATTCAAGAATGCATAACTACTAAAGTTAGTTGTCAATATGGATAAGTATATATTTCAAAACATATACTTTGCACTAACCTTTTTCTATCGTAACTTTATGATTATGTTTTTATTCAACCTCTTTAGGCCATGCATTGAATAAGCCAATTTTCAATTATGAATGAAATAAATATCAGTGTGTCACCAACTGGTGGCAAGGTGGCTCCATGGTATCATAAAAGAGAAATGGACTTAAACATATGATACAGACAAGTGTTGGGGTCACATCACAACCAACCTTGTCGAATCCATTAGTTATGTATTAAAAGAAACACAAAATCTTTCAATCACAATTTTGGTTAAAGCAATGTATTACAAATTAGGTAAACTATTTGCAATTATAGCTACTACATGTTTCTACCAAACATGTACAAATCGTATTCAACATCTATTAGGATCAATTCGCGATTATGCAAGATATATGATATTGGCTTCCATTTATACAAGATACAATGCAGCACAATGAGATAATGAAAAGAACTCTAAAGAGTCATCCAAAATTTAGATGTATTTGTACAGAGACTGACTTAAGAGAAAATTTTCAACCAAAAAGATGCACGTTGTGTCAAACCGTGGAACATAAAAAAAATCAAAATGCTAGTAGAAGTACACACAAGAGGTTAATTTTTTATCATGAACAAAGAAGGTTAACACCCAACGAGAGAAACAAAAACTAGAAAACCATACCAACATTCTTATGCATGCAAGCTCCGAATATGTCCTAGAAAACAAATTATATAATGAAGCTCACTAGGGGGAGTCTCTAGAGTAAATATTTCATGAGAGATCTATTGTAGACTAAATTTAGCTAACCAATCAATGTCTCTGTCATTAGGGATAAGAATAGGCTAGGCCGTCTGTCAGGAGCCTATGGTCTGACCTATTTAATAAAAATGTTAGACTCATGCTGTTTTTAAAGCCTATTTATTTAAATAAGTCAGGCTCAAGCTTATAAAAAAGTCTATTAGACTTGACATTGCGGTCTATATATATTTTATTATTTATTAATATTATTTTTTATTATTATATTAATAATATTATTTCCTATTTAAAATTATATCAATTAGACAATCACTTAGTAATCATTCCATATTCAGTAGCGATTCCATATTTTGTAGCTGTTCCATATTCGGTAGCCGTGTAATTAGTCAATCACTCAATAGCCATTTCATATTTGTTTAAGAAGTAATAATGGATGCGTTTGTTTTAGAAAAAAAAATATTATTTGAAACAAAAAATTATTTTTTATAGTTTAAAGGATGTTTGTTTTAGATTTTTTTTAAACTTATTTTATTAGAAAAAGTTATTTTTTGTTTAATATATATAGATATGTACATTGACATTGGTATGTGGAGAGTATCATGTGGTATGAGTAGAACATTTAAATATTTTAATATGAATAAAGCTTTTAAATAGGCTTTTAGATCAGACCAGACTTTTAAAAAGGTCAGACCATACCGAAAAAAAAAGCCTATGATAGGCGAAAGGCCATGCCAAAAAAAACCTATAATAGGTCGTAGGCTAGGCTTAGGCCTAAAAAATAAATCGTAGGCGAGACTCAGGCCTTCCAAATCCTGATCTAGTCTGGCTTATTTCCACCCGTATATGTCTTATGGACCTACCAAGGTAAGTTTGAAAGATCTTAAACTCGACATACTAAAATGGGAGCTTTTCCATTCATTTTAACTTTCCCAATAACCATATCAATCAAAACTTTCAGTCACTTTCTACTAAGAGTTTGGTAATCCCCTGTCTTTGAGCCATATTCGTGCATGTATACATGTCCTACATTTTTGCATGAAAGACATCACACGCTCCAATCTTCTTCATAAAGCCTTTTTGCCAACGACCATGAAGCAAACTCGCACATCTTACAAGGTCTATAAACTTGTACGCTTCATTGCACTTTAGCTGAATCCAGCTCACCGAGGAAGCTTCTAACCCATATATATAGTTTCCTGGTTTGTATCTTCTTAAAGAAATATTATGCCTCTTCTGATCATGTAGGTGTAAGCCATAACGTCAATATATTTTATATAGATTATTATTCGTATCATAAATTTATAATTTTGATTATATATACAAGGCGTCATTAGAATAGAAAGTTCGTTTAATAGAACATCAAGTGTGACTTGATCGTGAGATCTTATTGTACATTAGAACATTGTTATTAAAGTATATGTAGTCAAAGTAATATTGTTATTAGGACGACAATAATACATCGAGAGTGTTATGTGAATAGACTGATGACTACGTCTCATGGGTCATGGATATGAGATATCAAGTTGTCACATAGATATAAATATTAGGAGTAATATTTATACTAGATTGACCCACTATCAAAATGCTATATAATTATTGTATAAGTGTCATAAGTGATTCTCATATGACCATAGTGAGTAGTTATTCAACTTGAAATCACTATGATTCCTACATGAGGAGTTGTAGTCTTTAAGACCATTAAATGTTGTTTGTAACAAGACGATCATAAAAGTGATTATTAGACCTATAATAAACCATGTCGAGGGTTGTGAGCGATGTAGATAAAAAGTTTCTCTCATACAAAACAGGAGTTATGTCTTTGGCCTATCGATATAGTGAGACCATGAAAATGAATGACCATACTAGAATGGCTCAATATATGATATTGGGTCCATTGATACTTGTGTGTCTACTTTGAGATCGATAAATAGCTAATTTGACTTTGCAAGTATTGAAGTAGCAATGTCGATTACAAGAAAGGGGGGTTTGAATTGTAAATGTTCTTATTTAAAATTTCCTATTGAAAACTTAAGAAAATAACTCAATATATCCTGGTTCACCCGACCCGGGTTACGTCCAGTCCTCACAACCGTGAGATTTTTTACTAAGTGTTCAAAACAAATAACCTTCTTGGTTTTACAACACCTAGCTCAGATCAACCTTGATCTTTACAAAGTTAAAACTTTTCCACCCATAAAGGAGTTCAATCAAGTCACATATCAACCTTGATAGGATTTCTTACAATATACCAAAACTATACTAAACTCTTATAGTTTGAGTTTTACAATAATGATGAGATTGATTTTTTAGAATTTGAGAAGGCTCAACACTTATTCGAGTTTTGATTCTTCCAAAAAAAGATACAAGAGAATGATTTTAAGAATCAAATGGGAAAAATCAGAACTTATTCAATGTCTGTGAGTGAGAGAAATTCAAGTATGACTGAAATGAGTAATGAATTTTCTTAGTACTTGAAACTCTGATTTTTTTTTTCTTAAGCATTGGCCTTCCTTTTATAGGCTTTTAGGGCATTAAATAATGGTCAAAAAAGTTGTTGGTAGTGCTCTGTCATTTTTGACCAAAACCAATATATATGAATAAAAATGTTTCAGCCTTTGAACACTTTGTGAAATCTGTTTCACTGGGCATTTTGCTTCGTTCTTGATCAAATTTATTGTGTTTAATGATCCTTTATACCTCAGATGTATTTGTTGATGATATTGCTTCGATATGTAGATTTGATTTTTTCATAACAACTTGGAGAATGATGATGAATTGTTGTAGAATGTTTATTGAAAATTCTAGAGATTGATGATCAATTTGGAGACTTAGTCTTGAACATCCTGGAGATTGATAATCAATCTGGAAACTGGTCTGATCATTCTGGAGACTCGTTTGATAATTCTAGAGAATGATCTGATAATTCTGTAGACAAATGATCATTCTAGAGACTGATGAGAACTTTTTGCATATTGATGTTATCATTATGGAGATTGATGTTTAACATGTTGGAGAATGATGTTGGCATGTTCGAGATCGATGTTAACATACTGGAGAATGATGTTAACATGTTGGAGAATGTTTATCAGTCTAGAGGTTGATGTTACACTGCAGTCCAGAATGATCATAATGTTGTCAAGAATGTTCAGATATGTCTGGTCTTGCTAATTCATGATCTTATTTCTTTGTGATTTGAGTAGTTTCTTTGAATCTGGTCATCTCAGTATGTTTCTTGCCAAGTGTTGATGATATAGATGTAAAATCCAGAGGCTAAAACTTATTTTAACTAGTGGAGATTGATTGATTTTAGAGCTGTGATTATCATTCTTGAAACTTGAGAACATTCTCCATTTTCTAGATTTTGATAAGCATGTTCTCCATTCTTGTTTGTTCAGATTTTGCTTTTCATGCTGATTTATTCTTGCTTTACTTGGACTTATTTTTTATTAATACACCCAAATACACATGTTAAATACCAAAATACTTAGAATCATAATTAACATTCTTAATTAACTTTTTGTTTATTTTCATCGAAACATTAAATTGAGATTTTGTCTCAACAAGTATAACAAGCATTGTGACTTGCGTTCAATTCGATATTTATAAGAAGAGACAATTACAACATGCTAAATTGTGGTTGTGGTAAGGTTTAAATCATATCATCCGTTTTCTCATGACATGGGTAACAGTGATGTATTACTAGATGTTGCTCATTGTTTATAATATTTATATTATATAAACTATATATAATATTACTATTTCAGTGAGAACCTATAAGAGTCACATGCATAGATTATTGATAGCGGAACGAACGATTAAACAATATTTGATTTAGATGTTAATCTTAATAAACATGATTTAATACATTAAGATATTTAAAATTTACTTAATTCAATATAATTTGATTAAATAAATGAGGATTGACAATTGATTTAATTAAATTAATTGTTTGTATTTAATTAAAAGAGTTTAATTAAACATAAATATTTAGGATTCATATTGGGGAGGCCTCACATAAGAGTCTTAGGATGTGAGTGGCTCATTCTCTACAAATAGAATAAGAGCGTAGTCCTCAAGTAATCTTGATTGCCACTACTCTGATAGGATGGTTAACACCACGTTCCATTTTGTTCTCGTGTAGACTATGTAGAGACGCCGATAAATTCTACGTTTGTAGAGACTTTTCCGCTCATGAGAATGATTTTAAAAGTCTATCTCATGATTCCCTAGCAAAACAATCTTTGTAGCCATATATGTGATATCTTATGTTGGATCATTAGGACGAAGGAAGCCTTCTTTATAGATAGATTTGTGACGACAATGTCCAAAGGGACCAACACGTCACCACAAAGATAGATTGTCAACTCGACTTTTGTTCGCCATGGTCTTTGATATTGAGGTTCACGAAGATCCAATCCTTACAAGTCAAAGAAAAGAAATTATTAATAAAATTGGCATTAACTAACCTTAGCCAGATACGAGTTGCAAGAATGTAATCCCTTAGTGTGTGGATGAAAATTTCATCCCCATTTCCACACAAAGTACAAATGGGTGAAACTCCCACACCCCATCGAATCCTACAAAAATGGCTTTAGAGACAATTATGGGTTGCAATCCACATGAAAGGTTGGGTCACATGGGGTCCATTCCAATTCCAAAATTTCTTTCGTAGACACTCTGAACTATGAAGTGACAGGTGTTGGTGCCCTTCCATCCTATGGAGTCTAGACCATTATAGTGTATATGGGTGTTGGAAGAGCCACCACTTGATTCACAGTGTTTGAAGTTAAATGGATGTTGAAGAAATTAATGTTGGAATAGATTTTATAATTGAAAGGAATTGAAATTGAGAAGAAAAGACAAGAAAAATAGAAAGTTTTGAAAACGGAGATTGATTATCAATCTGGACAGTCTGGAGAATGCTCTTGTTTAGCATTACAAATTGTTCTTGATTTTGAAGGCTTTTATAAAAACAGTTTTCTAGTGAATCAGTTGCAACTAACTTAACCACCTTCTAACTATATTCTAACTAACATTTAACTATATTCTAACTAACTAATTACTAGTCAATTTGAATTACATCCAACATGCTTCCTAATTCACTACATTAGTACTTCTTAGTCCTAGTTATGTTATTAATTCTGCAAGCCACACAGGTTGGCATGCTCCCATGGATGCAGCCACATATTCAGCTTCACAAGTAGACAATGCGACTATGATTTGCTTCCTTGAACACCATGAGATTGGTGACTCATTTATCATGAAAACATAGTCATAAGTGCTTTTTCTATCATCTTTATCTCCACACCAATCTGCATCAGTGAATCCAATCAAATCAGCTTCAATTCCAGCATGTTTCTTAGCATAGTGCAGTCCCAGCTCACTTGTTTCCTTGATGTACCTCAAAATTCTTTTAGTTGCCAAATAGTGAGATGTTCTAGGCTTCTCCATGTACCTACTAACCAAACTAACACTGTGAGCTATGTTTGGTTGTGTGTTGCACAAATATTTTAATGATCCTACTAATTATTTGAATGTTGTAGAGTCAACAAGCTCATCATTACCTTCTTTTAATAGGACTAGACCTGCTTCTGATGGAGTATCAGCCCCATTGCAGTCTTGCATCTTGAATCTCATTAGCACATCATTAGGAAACTTCTTTTGATGCATTAAAGTTTCATTTTCTTTGATTACAAACTTAATACCAAGGAAATATGATAGCATACCTAGATCAGTCATCTCAAATTCCTTCTTCATTCTGATTTTGAATTCTTGAGTCTCTGCTTTATTGCTGCCAGCTAGCAGTAAATCATCTACATATAGGCATATCAGCAGTGCAGGTGTTGTTGCTCTTTTCTTAACATACACTTCATGCTTATTGGCACATTTTTCAAATTGCTGCTCTAGAAGGAATTTGCCAATCCTCTTGTTCCAAACTCTAGGGGTTTGCTTCAAACCATATAATGTTTTCTTCAGCTTATATACACTATCTTCCTTGCCTCTTACTTCATATCCTGGTGGCTACTTCACATACAATTCTTCCTCTAATGATCCATTGAGGAAGGCTGATTTAACATCCAATTATGCATAGACCAGCCTTTGTAGCTAGCAGTTGAGACTACCATCCTTACTGTTTCAATTATAGTTACTGGGGAAAATACCTCATCATAGTCCAATCCATGTTTTTGCAAAAATTCCTTTGCTACATGTCTGGCCTTGTATATGGAAATTTGCCCATCAGGTTTCAATTTCATTTTATAAACCCATTTTACATCAATTGGTCTCTTGTTCACTGGCAGATTCATCAGCTCTCATGTCTTGTTCTTCTCTATGGCTTTGAGCTCCTCATCCATTGCTGCTCTCCATCTAGGATCACCCAAGGCTTCTTCATCACTTACTGGTTCTAATTCAGCCAACAAAGAAAAATGTATTAATTCTCCATCTGCATTGATGGTTGAGTCAAATGTCACTTCATATGGTTGCAATATGACTCAAGGCTGCCTAGCTCTTTCAGACCTTCTCATAGGCTCAAAAAATTGTTGACCTGTTGTTCCTACAGGCAGGCCTTCATCAAGTCCCACTGTTTTTGCACTGTTGGCTGGACTGGTGGAACTAACTAGTATGTCAGGGTTGGCTGGGCTGCACGAGTTGGCTTCAATCATTTTCCAGTCTCTTCCTTTGGATTCATCCATTAGTATGTCCATGCTTATCACCAACTTGTTATTGTCTGGATCATATAGCATGTAAGCTCCAGTGGCATCATATCCCAGTAGCACCATTTTTTCTGCTCTATCATCAAGTTTTTTTTTCTGTTTTGAACTGGCACATGCCTGAAGCATAATGAGCCAAACACCCTTAGATGATTCACAATTGACTTTCTTCCAGTCCAAGCTTTTTCATATGTCCTTGTGCCCAATCTCTTGGTTGGACACTTATTCAAAATATACATTGCATTTGATATTGCTTCCCCCCAGAATCTATGAGGCACTTTCTTCCCTTTCAACATACTCATAGCTATGTTCACTATAGTTTTGTTTCTCCTTTCAAATGTGCGATTTTGTTGGGGAGTGTATGGTGCAATTACTTCATGCAATATCCCTTCTTTTTCACAAAAACCATGGACTTCATGAGAATTATATTCTCCTCTTCCATCTATTCTGATGATTTTCATACTAAAGCCACTTTGTTTTTCAACCATTATCTTGAATTTTTTAAGTATTTCAAGCACTTCATTCTTTCTCTTGATTAGATATACCCAAATTTTCCTTGTAAAACCATCAACGAATGATACAAAGTGATGATTACCTCTTATTGATACTTCTTCAAAAGGGCCGCAAACATCAGAGTAGATTATCTCCATCATTCTTGAAGATCGAGTTGGCACTTCATCCTTGAATGAGTTTATGTGTTGTTTGGCCTGACAACATTCTTCACATAGCTCCTTTGGCATTTTAATTTTTGGAATTCCTTGCAACATTTTCTTGTTATGCAACATTTGATCCAAACATCTGATGCCACAATCAATCTTCATTCATGACTTTAGCAGCTAGACACTTGCTCTCATTGATCAAGATATCAATCTTGAAGATTTTATTTTAGATAGTGGTGCATTCAAGATCAGTCTTCTTGAACTATCAAACAATCTCATTTCACCCTGTTCCATCTTCAAGGTACCTTCTTGAACTATCAAACAATCTCATTTCACCCTGTTCCATCTTCAAGGTACCACTGCTTTGGGCATTCTGCAACACCCTGACCCTCTAGCATTACCGGTTGTGCTACCTCACGACCTTATCGGCCCCTCTTTTCCCTTAATTGGAAATCTGGCGAGTTTTTGCCTTCCGTGGAATTCGAGCCCGGTACCTAGGGGATAAGTACCGCCTCCTCAAAGATCCCACTACCAGCTCTAATAGAATGGAATAATAATAATTATAATAATAATAATAATAATAATACCTAGACTAGTATACTATATATGGGTATATATATATATATATATATATGGGTGAGCAGGGTTACGGAAGGCAAAAATTAGGATTCCAATTTCATCAGCAGCCTTCCAATTCCATTAGCCGCATTCCAATTTCAGCAAGATTATAATTTACAATTCCAATCCCAATCTCCAATCACAATTCCGATTCCAATTTCAATACCAAATCATATAAGGTATGTTTCATTAATTCCATCAATTAGCTTTAATAATGATACATATTTTGTTAGTACAATAGGATAAGTAATACATACATATATATATATATATATATATATAGATGAAAGTTATGAACTTGAAAACCACGAACCCAAAATAAATTTGTATAGCCATGATTTGAGTCTTTACTTTGGAATTTTAGAAGCCTTGCCTTTGTTTCTGTCAACAAACGGATTATGCTATATAAGAATTGTTGTTATACAAACTTCCAGAAAATAAGTTAGTAGCTAAGCCATGAGATGCAATTGATTTCTAAAGGGAATTGTTGGAGGATAACTCACTAAAGTAAGTAATTAGTTCCGATAAGATATTATACAATTCATACAAATTGTCGTGAAATCAAAATAAGACAGAGAGGCAAATTGATTCTTTCACCTAAATGGGTTAATCTATTTGATTATGTTATAAAATTAATTAGTATACCAATAATAAGTAATAATTAATTATTATTATTATTTGCGTCCATGTAATATATATATATATATATATATAAATATATATATAAATATATATATATATATATATATATATATATATTTATAAATCAAAACTATATATATTATATAGACATAATATTAAGTTCTTTCTATCATACTTTGTTAAATAAAATTTGATTATAGTAATATGTGTGTTTAACGGTATTAAATATATTTTTGAATTATATTATAATGCATTAATGTATTATTAGATAAAGTATCAATGTATTATTAATAAATCAATTAATTACCTATTGGAGTAAGTAACTAATTTGTAAATGGTTGTTGCGTTGATTTATTCTCGCTCGTGGACTGTTAGAGACGGTGGTTGGCGAAGACGTGACACATTAAATCAGCGGATCAGCTTCGTTGGAAAAAATCTTTAGCTAAGGTAAGGGGTGAGATGGGGTTCGATTTTATGAGTATAAAGTAATGTGAGATAAACGGGAATATTAAAATTCCCAAATGTTCATTCGGGGCTTACTACGTACGGTTGAGCCCTATTAAACAATAATAATTAATTAATAAAATATGAATGGTAATAGTGAAGATTAAAATATAATTTAGCAACCTATAGAATTTCCGTGAAATTATTTATATCAAGATTGTATTCCGTCTGATTTTATGAATATTATGTTGATTGTTACAATGTGAATGATATGTACTGGAGTATTCTTGCTACTTGAATGAAATTGTGATATCACTTGAATATGTCACTGTTTGACCTTTTATTTGTGATTGATATTGTGAGTAGTGCAAACTAGAATATTGAATTTATTTGACTGATATATATACATAATGAAGAATGTTGTGAAGTCAAACTGAAATTTGTTGAGTTGTGATTTTGGAGTTAGAACTATTTTGTCATCATATAGGGAGGGTTTGACAAACCTAGTTATTCAGGGAAGTACAATTGAATGAGTCTGATCGTGGAGGGATACAGTCGAATTGTAAGGTAAGACTGATAGACTTTGGGGGTACCTCTAGTGGGGAATTCCTAAGTGGATTAGTGGGTTATTCCCTAAGGTCGGGAGCTACCGTGCAACACAAGAGTACCCCGACTGTTGCGTATATGTGTCTCGGGTAGGGGATCTATGAGGACTTGGCCATTCATGAATTGTCCGTCCACTCTTGTAGTGGCATAGTATCAGGCCTCCTAACCAAGTACTTTAGAGTATAATGGTACCAAATGATGAAGTGTAGAGAATAGGACATGCATAGCATTTCATCCTTGTGAGTATCTTATTGTGAATGAATTTGATAAACCGTTGATATTATACACTTGACTGTTTTTGAGGTTGTGATAATTTGATTGCTTGTGTGTTCTCCTCGTGTATTTTATATTGTTACATAATTTCGATATTCACCCCCTCGTTGTCTGTGTTTGGCGTTTGCGATGGACGCAGACAAGTTGTAAGTTGCAGGTGATGACTAGTACCATCGAAGAGGCGGAAGCCATCATGTCTTGGAGACCTTTATTATTATGCATTGTGTTGATGTTATTTTGAGTATTTTTATTTTGGGAATTCCCGCTTTGATAGTGACATCGGGTTGGGACCACATTTGCACTTAATTTAACACATATGTATGTGTACTTCTAAAAAGATTTTGTTGTCGGATATTGTGATTTCAAGTTGTTAAGTTTGATGGAACCTTTGAATTTATTCGACGTGTTCGTGATTATGTGATACTTTTTACCTTCAAAAAAATGTTTGAAAGTTTATATCTAATTATTTGTTTCGAAATAATTTCATTGTTTAGAAAATAAGAAGAAAAAAAAATTGGGGTTTAGGGTCTCACACATTCATCATCTGATTTTGTTGTAGCCATCAACATCATCTCATCTGAGTCTGAATCATCAGTTGTCATTTGTGCTTCATCATCCTCTCTTTGAACCTTCTTGGATCTGCATTCATTTGCAAAATGCTCCCATTTTTTTTACAATTATACCATTGGAATACTTTCTTGTTGAATATTTTCTTGCCACTCGAGTTCTTGTTGTTGTTATCACTTTGGTTGGTCTTCTTGCTAACTTGGGCATGCACTTGAGATATTGAGGTTGTTGCACACCTTTCTCTTACTCTCAGTTCATGAGCTTCAAGAGAGCCTGCAAATTCTCTACCTTTATCTTATCAAGATTCTTTGATTCTTCAATTGCCACCACAATATGATCGTACTTTTATGTTAATGTTCTAAGGATCTTTTAAAAAATGCCACTTCAGTTAATGATTCATCATTTGTTCTCATCTGATTAACAACAACATGCACATGATTAAAGTAATCTGCCACAGCTTCATCTTCTTCCATCTACAATAATTCATATTGCCTTCTTAGCATTTGGAGCTTCCTTTTCTTGGCCTTTTCCCCACTTGTATAGTACTTGACCAAGATCTCCCATTCCTCTTTTGATGTAGATGCATTCGAGATCATCTAAAAGTTGTTTGAATCCACACTTTGTTGAATGTAAAACACTGCCTTGCAATCTCTTTTGTTTGCAATCTCTTTTGTTTGCAATCTTTGAAAGTTGTTTGTTGTCTTTCTGTTGGATTCGCACCAAGTTGTTCATAGCCATCTTGAACAATCTCAAACACTTCTTGAGCTCCTAACAACGATCTCATTGATGCAAACCATCTCTCTCAGTTCTTCCCATCCAGAATTGGAAAATTCGATGAAATCCTCCTTCTTTAATGTCTTCTTTCTTTTCTTTCACTCATACCTGTGTTTCACAATTTTGATTCCCCTTCACACTTGCACTCGTGTTTCCCAAGAATTATAACTCAAGCTCTTGATGCCAATTGTTGGAACATGTTGTATAATTGAGAGGAATTGAAATTGAGAAGAAAAGAGAAGAAAAATAGAAAGTTTTGAAAACAAAGATTGATTATCAATTTGAACAGTCTGGAGAATGTTTTTGTTTAGCATTACAAATTATTTCTAGTTTTGAAGGCTTTTATAGAAACAGTTTTCTAGTGAATCAGATGCAACAAACTTAACCACCTTCTAACTATATTCTAACTAACTTTTAACTATATTCTGACTAACCAATTACATGTCAATTTGAATTACATCCAACAATTAAGATCCCATTGTGTATTAGTCGTCAAGGCATCCTTCATCGTAGAGATAATTGTTTCAACCAAACAGTTAGTATTGTTCATCATGAGAGATTGAACCACTAGACAACCATTTGTCCTTCTAGAAGTTTAAACGGCTCCCAGCCCTCGATTGTCATACCATATTACTTTGGAATTGATCCCAAATGCTTGCAAGAGCTTTCCACAAAGGATAATAATAAAGTTGAACAATTTTCTCAATCTAAAGATATTTGTTTCTTTCATATTTGCTATAGAGTACCTTACACCAAAGGTCACGAGTTCTCTTAGAGTATCTCCAATGATAGTCAAATATGTTCGTTCGTCACGTGGAATTAAGTAAAATTGGGTTTTTAGTAAAATCATCCTTAGAGTTGTATCAAGCTTTCATCATGAGTACGTCAAGAAGGAACGGTACTTTCATAATTTAATAATAATAAATTTATAACCGTTATATTTTTATTAATTTATTAATAATAATAAATTTATGATTGTTATCTTTTTTATAGTAATTTATGATTGTAAGCTTATTTTTAATTTATTAATAATAATAATTTTATGACCTTAGTTTTTTTAAATCTTATTATTGTTATAAAAATTTAAGTTCAATTTTATTTAAAATTTAAATTAAAATAATGTATAATGATATTAATTAAAATATTTAAATTAATATTTTAAGTTTTAATAAAATTAAATATAAATAAAATATTAATATATAAATTAAAGTTGTGGGATCTATTTAATAAATCCATGAGTTCATGGTTAGAACAAAAAATGAATGAGTTGCTCTTAACCATATTCACGAACATGGTCATGAAAAATATTTTAAGAGGATAATTTATTTTCCTATTTTGTAAACTTTTTGAAAAATTAATAAATTATTTTCTTCTTCTACTTTATTATTTTCTGCATACCTAATTAATATTATAATTAGCTTAAATGATGAATAAAATAATTTAAAAAATTAAATTTTCAAAATTAACTAATAAAATATTAGGAGAAGTCGTTGTATAAATAATTGGAAGATATATAGAATAATATTTCTTTTTCTTTTTTCAAAAGAAAGGTATATATAGACATAAATAATTCCTTTTCCCTTTACAGCAATGCCATAATAAAGTTTTCCAATATTTTCAGTACTAATACACAAATATGTGAGCAATGTTTTAAAAAGTAAAATCTAAACTGAACAGTGAATCCAATTGAACATTGAATTGACCTTTACTACATTTAATTTATAATTGGTTGTTTGATAACAATATTCTATTAATTTGAGAAGTTTAAAGCAGTTGAATTAATTATGATATAGATGTAACGTTCAGTCGACGATTATTAAAACATTATATCAATACCGTAAAAGCTAGCTTTTATATTAATATATTTAAAAAATTGATGTTGCTGGGAAATGGATGCATGAGTGGGACATAACAGCAAGGAATGAGGAGAACGTGCGTTGTGGCAGTGGCATGGCATATGCCACATTAACAGTTATAAGATGATTCTCCGCGTTGAACTTTTATTAGTGTTTTTAGTCCCTCTCTCCAAATTCCTTTTGGCACCGTCACGCCACCGCATACCATACCATATTCATTTTTGTATATAAAAACAGAAAAGGGACATTCATATACAAACAAGTTTTATAAATTATAATAAAGTATTTGACCATTATTTTTAAAATATGTTTATAATATAAACTTACGAGGTAATAAAATGAGTTAATATTGAATATTGAATGTGGATGTAACATTACTTTATATTGATAAGTAAATATTTTATTAAGTTCTAAAAATTAAAATTGAAATTATACATGTATATTTTATTTTGGTATTATTCTTATATTTCTGGGAACCAAATTATATATATTGTTATAGTAAAGATAACAACCGAAATACTCGTATATAGATCTAATGAAATTGTAATTAAACAAAATTAACTTAGAAAATATAAATTAGGCTGTGAAGTTATTTTTTGCAAAAGAAAATTCAGTAATTAATTTCAAAAAAATTTGACTAGATAAGTGTTAATTCAATTGTAAATGGTTGAGTCTCAAGTTAACTATGAAACTGAATATTAAATATAAAAGAGCAATTTTTCTTTTATAAAAAAGGATTAAATAATATTTTAGTCTTATTTATCATATCTTATTTTAATTCTTCTAAAAAAAAGTTTCTTCAAATATATTTTATATCGGCTTTTAAGTCAACTAATGTATAAATTTAAATTTTTAATGTATTTTAATAAAATATGATTTTTTTTAAGCATTAAAAGCTTAAAAAAATCATATTTAATATTTCACTTATTATAAAATTTTAAATTTTTGTGAGAGAAATTTTTATAATGTTTTAAACATGCATGCAAATCCTCGTTCAAAAATGCAGACGATACACGTGAATTAATTTAAAATCAAAGATTAAAATTATTGATATAAAATATTTGAAGGACCATTGTTTGAAGAAAATATTCAGACGCAGTTAAAAACAAATTTTGACATATTTATCAAAACCAAAAACTTATTTAATCCTATAAAAAATTGTCGCTAATATACATCTTTAAGAGACATATTAAGGAATCTAAGAGTTTTAGAAAAAAACAATGTTTAAACTTTTTACTAATTTAATACACAATTTTTTATAAATTTTTTAGTTTTAATTCTTTAACATGTATTTGTAGGATACATGTTAGCATTTGTGATACAAAAATAATCATAGTTACATGAGGAGTGCTAACATACTCTCAAACAAATATATCTCATTACATTATCTTCTATTAGTTAAATTCATATGAATCTCACCAAATTACATGAATATTGTGATACTACATCAACTTGTGAATCCAAAGTGGAGATCAACTTATACATTCTTGTAAAATTAAGAATGTTTAGATAAATCACCACTTTAGTCCTTTAAGGTATAGGACGCTGTTATTTTGATCTCTAATTCAATCTAAAATTCAAATTAGTCAATCAATCATCAAAATGTCAATCAATTTAGTCTCTAACGTTATATCGGTCATGAACTATTTTAATAGTAAATTGTATCTTTTAAAGACTTTATGACAATAAATTATATATCTTTTAAAATTATTTTGATAATTTGGTTACTAATTTAAATTTTTTAATGAATTGGAGATCAAAACAACATCATCTTATAATTTCAATAACTAAAATTATTATTTACCCTATATATTCAACCCTATTAATTAGGGATATTCGTGATCGAATGAGTTTGTAAATGTAGAACGTATTAAAACTCTTAAGCGAGTTAGTCACTCATTTGAAAGTCTCATGGCTAGACGAACTATAGACTATCCTATTCCACATATAAGATGCTCAATTTAGACAAAAGATCCTAGACATATGCACTCCAAAATTTATGTGTCCAACTTTATAAATAAACCATCCTTGGATTGGCAAAATTCCATCTTAACAATATAAGATGCAATCAACCCTTAAATTTACCTCTTACACGAATATTATAAAAACTGATCTAACATTTGTATATTCTAAGAGATTTCACGGAAGTGTATTATTTATCATTTTCAGTCCAACATACTTTTACTAAACTTTAATTAACGCATGAACTTATATTAATAAAAATATAACATTTAATTTAAATTAATAATAAAAACAATAAAGAGATGGTAGGGTGGAGTATCACACACCGGTTTGAAATGACGTTGTAAGGGAAAAACGTATCTACGAGACTGCTAAGAGTTGAACCTGAAAAGCCACGCGTCTCACTAGTTTCATTTTGTTGGATGAAAGATACGTGAAACCCGCCAAATTTTGGAAAAATGCCTTACATTGTATTTGTGGTCATTGGTCAATTATTAATTTATTATTATGGAGTTAACAGGTACGTTCCAAAGCACAAATGTCAAATGGACACTAACACGTACAAATGTATGACGGCATGTCGGGTTTTTCTCCTCGGGCCCGTCCTTGATCAATCTCCGTTGAAATCAAATACAGCTTAGCAAAATTAATTGATCCGATCAAATTTCAATCGTTCTGATATTTTAATTTAAATTACGGACGAGTTATAGCGTGTTACAGGTCAAATATATTTAAAGACTTTAAGTGGTTAGATGCGAGATAAAAAATATAGATTAATAAGTATTAAATTTAACCGTTTTACTTAAAATTATAGATAAAAACACTTAAATTTTACTTGAGTATCTTAGCCACACTTATTCATTACATTATCAGAGTGATAGATGAACTATTTGATATAAATTTATTTAAACATTGACAAAAATATTAAAAGTTCAATATGTTTTTCTTAAAAAGATGAATTTGAAAATAAAATAAACATAAAGTTAAAGAAAATGAACATCCTCCTAATAAAAAGGAAATAAAGATCACCACCCGAACCAACCCTCGCAAATTTGTGCTAATTCAAATTTGCTTAAGTTGAGTAAAAAATCGGTCGAAATAAGGCCTATGAATTGCACGTTTGATTTTATTATTATTTTTCAAAATTGGGTGCGAACCCGCTCATACTCGACCAATGCTCAACCCTATATTCTTAAAATGGGTAACGGTTTGTGTACTTGGCAAGGTTTGGATTTTTGGGCTCCATCCAAATATACAGTAAGGGTTGGTCCAACAGCCAAATAATTAAAATTAGGTTTTTAGACTTCATAAGTTTAGATTAAAAAATATTTAATTTTTTTAATTTAGTTATGAATATATAATTAATATTAGTAAGGATTAAGAATTAGAGGACTTGGATTCAAACTTCAATGGTATGGTTTAGTGGTAAAAAGGAAAGTTTTGGGTCTCACGGTTGTGGGTTTGATCTCCATTTTATAGGGAGATAAATGTAAATCCTTTTGTAAGTGATCAAAGAGTCCTAAGGTATTTTTTACCTTAAGATGGGACATTGTCCCCCCTACCCTAAATATTTCATGACAAAAACAAACGACTGATAAATATTAATATAAAAACTGATTAATAATTTTTGCCGTTAAAAAAATTATAGATACAAGTTAGTAAAAAAAACCTAGTTGATTCCTTACATCTCTCTTTTTCTTCATCATTCGTACTCGGTGATTTAGGGTCATATTTTGGATCAAAAGAATTCATCAAAAATTGGGTTTTTCACTCATTTTATCGAATAAATGATTTTTACATTGATTTAGTTTTTGTTTCGTGTTTGTCCATTGATTTAGTTTTTCTTTCGTGTTGATTATTTGATGCACCGCCTTTGAATTATCTCACTATTTGGAGTATATGAAATATCATTGGCTTAAATTCAAATTGTGTGGCTCTTATTTTTTGCTTATGATCTCATTGTTAATAACATGCATTTAGATCAAAGACGGAATAGTTCCTTGTAGACCTAGCCTTATCATTGACAATACCAATTATGTTAGGCTATCCAGGAGGAGGTAATTCAGCCATGTTCTCTTCTTCATTAGTCGCTAACTCTTCATCCATTAGAGTTTCATCAAAGTATGGTCAATGGCATCATATAAGGATTGTGAAAGTGTTCTTTATCTCAAAATTAGCTCTGAACTCAAGTGTTAGCAACTTATGCATACAAATTAAAAAATAGTCATTGTTGTGCCAACACAGAATAGATGAGATGTTCAACTAATATAAATGAAATATGGAATGTGATGATATAATTTACGCTATTCAAACTCCAACAACGACGCAAAAAATGTGTTATTTAAATTGTTGTACAATGTCAATAACAAGTAATAAAATGATAAATAAATATTGTTCTAACGATAATTGTTAAGTAATATCAATCTATCATACAATCATTCAGCTTAATCATAGAGAAAAGTAAAGTAATAGATAATTTCATGTAATTAACAATTTAAAATTTTAGCAAGTTGTAGTAACGTTGAGTTTTGATTTTATAAAATGGGTTGGACTATGTTTATTGTGCTACATCATTTAACTGCAGAACTAATCTAAAGTTTCTTTCAACTACATAATAAATAGAATGATATTAAGATTCCCATATGTCTAATCACTCATTAAATCCATTATTCGTTTTATTGCTCCAAGCCTTATGTCTAAGAGTTTGGGTTAGTTTAATGTGTCAAATAACTGACATACCATGTTACCCCTTGAATACCATCATGAAATGTTTTTATTATTTAATGAACTAGTATCTACCCTAAGGTAACCAGACTCAGAATTCAAATATAAAACAGAAACATGCAAGTTCTAAAAATGCATACACGTCATTACACATATGATAAACATAAGTAAATCATAATCAGATTTTCGAAATAAGTGTTTTAGCTCATTGCGAGCAAGACAGAAAACAAAGACAAAAAACTTAAATACAAATCCATCGTAACAACATGTGAGTAATAAATGAATAATCTAAGTGAATCTCCAATTGAGAACCAACGATCTTTCAACCATCGGTTTCTCCAACTAGAGATACAATACCTTGCTTCAACTTTCAATGGATAAAAATGGAACATATCTTTTAATGGAGTAATGGAGGTGCAGCCAAATTAAAATCTAGGGTAGATTGACAATAGTAATGTCCTATATATAGAACTCTGCCTTTTTTTTCGTTATGGGCTAGCCCTAGATGTATCCTTAAAAGGTGAAAAAGTCAAGGAATAAGGAACATCTCTTCTTGTGTTTGTCATCGTATTACAATAGTGGTACACTCATTTTGTTTGCTACACTATCTCTAATTATTTTAAACATCTACCTCAACAATATAATGAAGCTATTTTTTTAACTTCATATGAAGACATCCCAAGATGCTACATCTCTCTACATTACTCTGAAGCTCTCATCCTTCTTCAACTTTGGGTGCTACATCATCATGCAACACTCCTTTTATTAGCTCAATTCTTCCCGACACACTTAAATCAAACATGTGAAATTTACAAAAGCAAAGCATGCACTAACTTGTATACTTGACTCAAACTAATTCAATATCTAATAAATTCCAATTATAAAAGCAAACAACTAAACCTATATCACCTAATTATTAAATATTAATCCTTGTATTATAGACTATATAACTCTTATTTCTAAGAGTTACCAATTAATCTCATAGGAGTTCACTCATATTTCATATTAAGGTAAAAGAGTTGACTCGTATTTTATATTAAGGTATGAGTTCAACTCTTAAAACGATTGTTTTTTATTTTTATTTTTTTGGGATGAAAAGTGTATCTACTTATATTTATACAAACTAGTATATATGCTTATATTTATTTAGATTTACTAAAATAGATTGATCTAATATATCTAATAAGTTTTTTTTTTTTTGTGACGTGTAGCCTAATTTTTAAACTAAGTAACGTTTTAAAGAAAATATTTACCTTATTTATATAAGAAAAATTGAATTTAATCTAGGCCTAACATAGTAAGCCATAACCCTGTCCGTCGGTTTAACATATTTTTAAGGATAAAAATTCTCTCATGTTTAAAAGAAAAATGATCATATTCATTATCACGCCATTAAAATTATTGAATTCCACACACACACTTATATATATATATATATATACTTTTAGTCGTTATAAAAT
The DNA here is from genome assembly GCA_037974835.1 of Cicer judaicum. Taxonomy (NCBI): domain Eukaryota; kingdom Viridiplantae; phylum Streptophyta; class Magnoliopsida; order Fabales; family Fabaceae; genus Cicer; species Cicer judaicum. The sequence goes on from JBBPBS010000207.1 coordinate 4,545,221, forward strand.
TTTAACATTTTAATTTTAATCTATGTAAAATAAAAATATAATATTTAGTATCTACAAAATTATTATGTATGAAGTTTTAGTTCATACTATCAAGTACACATTTTTGAATGAATTTTTGCATACATGCATGTTTATAATATAATAAGTTCCTCCACAAAAAAGAGCTTAAAATTCGATTTTTAAGTCTATATTTTTGTTACTTTTATCTTGTGTTTTATACATTTTTAAAAAAAATTATATTTAATATTCATCCCAAATTAAAAAATTCTAAATTTTTGTCAAGAATTTTTTATAATATTGTTCTAAATATGCTGGCAAAAAATCATTAAACTTTTTTAAAGTTAAAGGATAATTAAACATATTTCGTTTAACAGAAACTAAAACTACTTGCAGGATATTTTATAAAGAGTAAAAGTTCTATTTTTATTTTACTGAGACTAAAACTAAAATATTTAAATTTTATGGATACTAAAAATATATTTAACTCTGTTTTCTGAAGTTATAAACTTAACAAATTTTAAACTTATTATCGGCGATATGATGAATATGATCTCATGTTTGATTAATACATGTGAGGATCCTAACCTTACTTTCACCGCAATTTTTAACTTATTGCATATAGAAATTACAACTTACAAGGAAGAATTCATTTAAGATCAAGATGAAAGATCAATATTAAGAGAGTCATACGGAGATTTGGAAGAGAATTTTACTGATTTGAATGATAAAGAAGTTTAAAATATTCGTCATTGGTTTACCAAAAGAAAATAATCTACGTGATTGCATTTATTTCAAATTATATTCGAAACAAAAGATCCCATGATTCATGCTACTATATATAGTATAACAATTAATGTAAAAAACTTCTAATTTCTTGTCTGTTGGTGTGATGATATTATACGGTATTCTTCTTCTAATGAAAGTCAAAATACTCACTCAAATAAATTGATCTTTTAGCTAAAAATGTGATTTTAAATTTGTGTAAAAGAAAGTATAACGTAGTGAAAGCAATTCTCTAGGGATTAATTGAAGAAAAAGACAGACATAATAGATAGCTCTAATTGAGCTATTAAAACAGTTTAAACCGTGGGGACAATGTCATTAATTTCATAATTAATTGATCGATTGCGTGAATTTTATACAATGATTGAGATCACTTAACTAAATATAACAAAATCTCTATCCAAAATCTTCGACAGTGTGCTGCTCAATTTTGTTAGTTTTCTTTTTCCTTTTTTTGTTCTTTTCTTTTAAGATTTAACTTGTGGAACTTCTTTTATTACATATGTACATCATCTTACATAAAGTCATTATAACATATTAAACCTAACATTAATTGTCAACATTTTTAACCAACAAGCATTTAATCTCTGTTTGGAAAAAAAAAATGTTAGTTAATAAGTTAGTTGATAATCAATAGTTTATGAACTAGTTGATAAATGTTACTTTAATTGAAGTATTGAGTAATGTTAACAATTCAAGTAGCTTAAAAATTTAAAATGGCATGAAATCACATTCTTAATAAATAAAATAAAATTATATTCATTGATGTTTAAAATATTTTAAAATTAGTAATTTAAAATTTGTTT
>JBBPBS010000207.1:4547423-4575968 GCA_037974835.1 Cicer judaicum
TAAATAATTTATTAATATGATATATTAATTTATTTATTTAGATAGTTTATTTATCTAAAATTTTAATAAATAAATTATTTTACCTAATTTCGTTGAAAATATTATTTATTAAAATTATTTTTGAATATTAATTTTTAATATTTAAAAAAAATTTAAATTATAATAAGTAATTTACTTTAAATTATTTACTTATATACCTAGTTTATTTAATTGAAATTATAATAAATTAATAATAATAGGTAAAAACAATTTTAGTACAATAATAAAAATAAAATTGAGAGAAAATTAAAAATGATAAGTTCCAAAACTACTTGAAGTAGCTTATAAAAAACACTATAAACTAGTTTATATATGTTTTAGGATTTTAATATGATAGACACAAGTTATATCATATCTACAATGGGAGTGACAAAACTTGAAATATTCACGGGGTAAAATGAGATGAAATGTGTTGAGCCAAAAGATGGGGTGCTATGCGATATTTGAAATATTTTAATATAGCTTTACTAGATAAATGGAGATGTTAAGGGGAGTTTGTGGTTTAAGGTATTATTTCATAAATATGAGCTAGATCGAAGTGGAGAGGTGGTTTGTTCCATAAGAGATTATGTTTTGAATTTGATATTCATTGTACAACCAACATTTTAGGGGGCAATAATAATCTTCGTGAGAGTTCTTACAATGTGACATGAAGAGTTAAGGATTCAAGATTTTTATATTCCAGTTACATTAAACTCTGAACAAATAACATGAGATTTTCAAAGTATTTTTTGTAACTAAAAGTTTATAAATGTGTAGACTTATATTCTTTTTACAAATGAGATGTTTTGTCTAATGTTTATTAAACAAATTAACTTTTTATTTTTCAACTTCTCTTTACAATGAGATCTTTTGTTTAATGTTTATTAAACATAGTAAACAAATCAATTTTTTATTTTTCAACAAATTTTTCACTACTTTTATATTAAGTCCGTACTTACAAGTAGCTGATGGCTTAATAATAAAATTAATTATAAAAAATGATTTTTAAAAAATACTATTCACCACAATTTTTCATTTGAAGTAGTTTTTAAATTATTTTTATATTCGAATACTTTTCAAAAATTGTAACAAACTGATGGAAACTCCTATAAAATGATTATTGTTTTAAAAATACTATAACAAACAAACTCTTAATACATTCAATGATTTTTTTTTTAAATGTGCATAACCTAAATAAGATAGTACATGATACTAGATATCAAAAAGTTTATAAACAAATTATTCTAAAATGAACGATCCTTTGCATTTATAATGCAATATTAATTATTATTTTTTTTTTTCTAATTTTACCTCTAATTAATTGAATTAATATATTCTATTTTGTATTTAGGATGATAATAAATAAACCTCGATATGAAAAATAATTAAATTATTTTTTTACTATTTATACAATTTTTGGTACGAAAGGAGTTGTATATTTTTTCCTTTATTTTTGCCGGAGTATATTTATTCCTGTTAACCATGTTTTTCAACTCATACAAACATTTTTTTTTAAATAAACCCATATACACCTAGAAATTAATACCTTAGTAAATAAGTAGATTTGAATTCAATTTCTCTTGGATTAACATTAACATATACAGTAGTAATACATGTATTAGTACACCAATTAACCCCGTTTTGATCCCATAAACAATCAATAAAATTTCTATGTTAACTGCGATGTCAACGCCATTAAATGGTGAACTTCTTACTTCATTTATTATTACGAGAAGTAGAAAGCCTATGAATGGAAATTTCGAAAATGCATAGTTTAATTTCGATTGAAAAATGAAAACCATTTTATTGACCAAAAGCAAAAATTGGTCTTCATATAAAAACACGCAACATTTAACTTAAAAGTTCTTTTTAGCAAAGTTTAAATGTTAGTGACTTTAATTTAAAAAATGAATTAATAATTATGAGATTTATATGTATATAAGAAAATAAATTCATGAGATATTATTTGTAAAATAAATATCAAATGAAAGAATTTTTATAATAAAAAAATAAGAGGTATATTAATTTTCATTTACTTGACCAAAAAATTACAGTTACTTACTCTTTTAATTTGTGTAAGATTGCAAGTTAAACATGACAAGTTTATAGTTATTACTTAAAATTTATATATGAGTTTAATTTTGAAATAGTGTTAGTGTAAAAAGTTTACACTTATTAAATTATGACTAGGGATGAGAAAATGTTAGATCGTCCTTTAGGAGTCAATAGTCTAGTTTGATATGATATATTTAATAAAAAGACTAGATTCATATTATTTTTAAAGTTTATTTATTTAAATAACTCAGACTTATAAAGAAGTCTATTAGACCTAATAAGTCGACCTATATATATTTTATTATTTATTAGTATTATTTTTTATTATTATTTATTAATAATATTATTTCCTATTTTAAAGTCTATAAATTAGGCAATTACTCAATAGTCATTTCATATTCAGTAGCGATTTTATATTCCGTAGCGTTCAATTAGGCAATCAATAGTAGTTTCATATTTATTTGAGAGATAATATGTAAGACCCATAATTTTAAATTACACTTTTCGTATTGTGGTGTATTTTGGGTATTGAACTCAGAGGCTTTTCAGCCAAGTATTAATATTTGTGTGCTTACATGCACCGACTAAATTTGTTCGTCGATAAATAAATTAATTTGATTACTAAAATTTCAGCTGTTAATTGAGTTACGACGAGAGAAGATATTGTTAACAAAGTGGTTTGGGAAGTTATGAGTGAAATGGTAATTTAACAAATATTTAGGTATTTTGAGATATTTGCTAATTGTAAGTAATATATATATAAATTTATATTTATATGATTGGAGGGAAACAAGAGGGAAGAAAAGAGAAAAGAAAGGAAAGAAAGAGAAAGGAAAGAAAAGCCAAAAACTCCCCCTTCTTCCTCTGTTCCGCGAGCGTTCCCCCCTCCTTCCCACCATTGCCATTCATTTTTCATTTTCTTGCTCTCTTTGAGTTCGAAAATCGAAACCCAAGGCTAGTGGGTGAGAAAGATCAAGTTCCCAACTCCTTTCTCCTTCTCGGATTCGAAAACGGGTTATGGATTTCAAAAACCGTCAAACACAAATCTCCCCGTTTCACCCAGATCTAAGCTTCATTTCGTGAAGAGATAGAAGGGAAAGTTGCTCACTACCACGCTACGGTGCTAGGGACCAACTTTGGGAGCGGCGTAGCGAGCGGAAAATTTACAGGACTTACTCACGGTGCCGAAATCGCACGTTAAAGCTAACGTGAAAGTAAGGGCTCCTTCCAAACTTTTAGTTTGCATTTAGGGCCTTATCTGTGGTTGTATGAAAATGAAATTTGTTAGGGTTGGAGTATTGATTTGGGGAAAATATATCTAAGGCTTTATGGGTAAATTTGAGAGTTAGGTTTTTGTTATCTTGATGAATGTATCGTGGAAAATGAATTTAAGCTCATTTATGTATGATTTTGAATGAATGAAACTTGTGTGTTTGAGTGGTGGATCATGTTGATTCAAGTTCGTTGTTTGTTGACGTGTTCTAAATTGATACTCATGAAACTTGAGATGTGTTTGTGTGGTTTTGTGTGGAAAATGATTTGGTGCGAATTATGGATTGAATGTGAAAGTATGTTTGATATTGTTCTGTGTGGAATTTGAAAACCATTAAGTTAAACGAGTATTAAGAATGGGGAATCTCTTAATGTCTTGTTTACTTAATGTGTGTTTGTGAAAATCGTTTAAGTTAACTAGGCGTTAGGAATGGGGAATCTCTTAATGTCTCGGTTACTTAATGTTGTTGTGAAAATCGGTTAAGTTAAATGAGAATTAAGAATGAGGAATCTCTTAATGTCTTGTTTACTTAATGTTTGTTTTGGAAAATCGTTTAAGTTAAATGAGTATTAAGAATGGGGAATCTCTTAATGTCTCATTTGCTTAATGTTTGTTTTGAAAATCGTTTAAGTTAACTGGGCGTTAAGAATGGGGAATCTCTTAATGTCTTGGTTACTTAAAGTTGTTTTGAAAATCGTTTAAGTTAATTGGGCGTTAAGAATGGGGAATCTCTTAATGTCTTGATTACTTAATGTTGTTTTGAAAATCGTTTAAGTTAAATGAGTATTGAAAACGGGGAATCTTTTAATATCTGTATTTACTTAACGATTCTTGTGGATGGAGTCAGTGTATGTTTATGCATTTCATTATGGTAAATTGTGCTGACCCGTGATAGGTGGCACCTCGGTAAACAGTATTGACCCGTGATAGGTGATACGTTTACGATTTACTTTTTGGTAGGTTGTGCTGACCCGTGATAGGTGGCACCTTGGTAAATAGTACTTTGGCCTGTGATAGGCGGTACCTTTACGACTTACGCTTTTTCTTTTAGTAAATCGTGCTGACCCGTGATAGGTGGCACCTCCGTAAACAGTACTGACCCGTGATAGGTGGTACGTTTACGATTTACGCTTTTTAGTAAATCGTGTTGACCCGTGATAGGTGGCACCTCGGTAATTGGTACCTTGGCCTGCGATAGGCGGTACAATTATGATTTACTGCCCTTCGAGGAGGGTTTTGGTTTGGAATTCCGAGTCCATGCATTTTGGCATATACACATTGCATTAGGGTGCTTGGCACACGAGTCGTGGCTGATTCAAATTATGATTGTGTTAATTTTGCTAAGTGTTATGGTTTGAAATTATGTGTAAGTGTGTTTTGATTCAAAGTATGATTGTGTTGATTTTGCTAAGTTTTATGGTTTGAAATTATGTGTAGGTGTATTTTGATTCACATTGTGATTGAGTTGGTTTATGAATTTTTGAAAGAATACACAGGGAAATCGATTTACCCAATCGATTCGATGAGTTACAGGGGCTCTGTCCTTCCTGAAGTCGATTTACCCAATCGATTTGGTAAATCGATTGGATTCTATTGGTTTCAATTGGACTCAACACAGGGGCTTTGTCTTTCTCAAAATCGATTTGCCTAATCGATTGGATTCAACACAGGGGCTTTGTCTTTCTCAAAATCGATTTGCCCAATCAATTGGATTCAACACAAGGGCTTTGTCTTCCTCAAAATCGATTTGCCCAATCGATTGGATCCAATACAGGGGCTCTGTCTTGCACGAAATCGATTTACCCAATCGATTGGACAATACAGGGGCTCAATCCTTCTCGAAATCGATTGCCCCAATCGATTGAGGCAAGTCTGGGGTTCAATTTTTACTAAAAATTTTCAAGAAATCGATTTGCCCAATCGATTGGCACAGTAGGAAATCTTATTTTGTCTTAGATGATGGGTTCCTCAATTGATTATCATTGTATTGGTCAGATATGTATTACTTGATGGATTGAGAACTTTATTTTGATTTCATTATCATTTGGCAAGCATTGTATGAACTTTTAGCATATGGAAAACCTTTTAAAATGCATGCTAAGTTGAAAGGGGTATTTTGTGCATTTGAAAACTTATATGTTAATTGTTAACTATTAATTTCGGTTGGTGACCCTTTACTACTTTTGTGGAAATATGGACTTTGCCCTCAGATGAGAGTCAGGGCGGTCCTACTGGTTCGTACCCTACGGATGGGAATGTGGATGGGAATGCTTGATTGGAGCTACGTTAGGAGGATCTCACGGGGCACGTAGAGATTACTCGAGGCGTATAGTTTTTTTGTTATGTATAGAATGATCAGACTAGGTTGTCACTCAGGATACATATTTCTTTCTTTTGGGCTACTTTTATTTTATATTGGAAGGATGTACATGTACTAATGTTGGCATCAGGACATGCTTTGGATTTATATTTTGAAAAAGAAAACTTTTCCGCTGTTTGTAAATTATAATGACTCAATTATTTATCCAAGGGCTTTACCTTATTTAATTATGTGTTGTATTTTAATTTCTGTTAAAAAAAAAAAAAAAATACACCCTCGCTTTGAAAAACGGGGTGTTACATAATAATTGGTGCATTTATTTTAGAAAAAACTATTCATTAAAATCAAAAATTATTTTTTAGGGTTTAAATGATGTTTGTTTCATATTTTTTTTTAAATCACTTTATTAGAAAAATCATTTTTTATTTAATATATATAGATATGTAAAATATAATATTTAAATATTTTAATGTTAGTAAGGCTTTTAAATAGGCTTTCAAGTTAGACCATACTTTTAAAAAGGCAAGGTCAGATCAAAAAACAAAAATCTATGATAAGTCATATACCAAACTTAAGTTTAAAAAAATTATCCAGACTTAGACCTTTTAAAGTTTGGTCTGGTCAGACCTATTCCCATCTCTAATTATGACTAATCATGTGTGTGACTTTATAAGTTATGATAAAAAAATTAAATATTACTAATGATAGGCACTGTAAAAACTCTTTCTAAATTGTTCGAAAGAATCTCGAGTTTAAATTATGATTGAAATAATTTTTAATTAAATTTTATTTACCTCTCGACCAAATTCTAAATTATTAGGGTCAGATTTCCTGATAATCATATGTTAAAATTAAAAAGTAAAAAATAAAATTCTTTATACATACTAAAAGTTTAAAAATAACAATCTTTTTTATGGAAAAAAGAAAATCATTTTTATAAAAATTTTATGTTACTATTAAGGACTCCCAATTATTTCTTTGATCATTGAAATTGTTGGTTCGACAATTTTATGTTCCAAATTTAAGAAAGGACAAATTATTAGTATTTTCAAAGATTGTGAATCAATTACAGACCAAAAAGACAAAAAAATTGGAATCATTTTCTCTTTTGAGAAGATTGTGAAATAAGTATTAAAATTATCTAATAGGATAATAAATGCAGCCACATGGTTTAGGCATACTAGTTTGAGTATTACGTTTCTAGAAAAATTTGTTTAGTACTTCTGTGTATCTCTATCTTGGGATGTAGATTGATTAACTACCTTTAATTTTAGGTACTAAGTTGATATATTTTAAATATAGTTTGTCATTTTAAACTTTTAATTTTAGTTTTTGTAAAATAAATATATAATTTTTAGTTTATATAACATTATAAAGTAAATTAATAGTTTTTGTTTATGTTGAAATAAAATATGTTTAAATTTGTCAACATTAAAATTTTTGAATAAAATTTTATAAGCATATTTATAATATTATTAAAAGTTATTATATAAAAATTTAAAATTTTTTAAATTCGGATGAATTAAATATGAATGTTTTAATATAAATAAAAAATATCAAAAATATAGATTTAAAAATTGAATTTTGAGATCATTTTCTGTAGATGAACTTTTTATATTGTTGTAAATATATTTAAAAAAATTCATTCAAATATATATGTTCAATTAATAATAGCGACTAAAATTACATACACGATAATTTTATAATAATTAAAAATTCTATTTTTTATTTCATAGGAAATAAAAATATATTTAATCTAATTGATATTTAGTAAGTAAATCTGACGATCGATCGAACTCTTTCAAATTTTAAATATAAAAATATTATAATTAGATGCTATAAATAGGTCAAGACGTCCAACAAAAGTCTATAGTCAAATTTATGATAGACTCAGATTAAGCTAAATTTCTTCTATGCATAAGTTTGTCAAAACTTTATTAAATATATATTCAGTTAAAAATATTAGACTAAAGTCAATGTAGAAATATTTTAAGTTTATCAAACCGGTCTATTTAATTAAATATAAATAATTTTTTTGTTTTTGTTATTATTATTATCATTATCATTATTATTATTACTATTATTATTATATTAATTTTTTGTTAATTCATAAATTTGCTAATATTTTCTGTAATTTAAATATATTAATCTACATCAATATTTGAAATATTTAAAAATATTATTATAAAATAAAATTAAAATATTATGTAATATAATGTTATATATTCTATACATATTAAATATCAAAATAAAACTTAAATTTATTGACATGTTAATTTGTTTGTCTAATTATAAAAATTTAACGGTAAATGGTGTAAAATTTCATAATATAATAATAAATATATTTTTAAATAAGCTTTCAAATTTTGTGAGACTTTTATATAAATTCAATCGGATCTTAACAATGAATCTTTGAGATATAATAAAACATATTTAAAGCTAAATATTTTAATATGGGCCAAGTCTTTCAAACTCTAAATCGGGCTAACTTATTTGCCCCTTAATTATAAGAGTTTAATTTTTATATCTTATTAATTTGAATTTTTTTTTACATTATTAGACAATTACAATAAATCATGTTGATGATTTTAGAGGTAATCATAATAAAATCAAATATTTATGTTAATGACAGTTATGATTAACTATTAGTACAAAATATTTTTATGTTGATGACAGTTATGATTAACTTTTTTAGGTGCATAATCCTAATTATAATTCATTATTTTTAACTTGAATACATATGAACAACAATTATATTAAGACGCTAATACCTAATTCTTCTTTAACTTTCTGGTCCAACATGTTGTATTGCGGGAGTAGCACGAGTGTGGGTGGGTCACTACACCAATAACTAAGTAAAAACAAATAATATTCTTTACTTTTATTAATTTTGTTTATACAAGAAATCACAAAAGTACAAAAAGGATTTTAACATCAGACTTTCACCTCCTAAAAAGAATAAATTTGTTACATTAAGATATAATTTCCTTGAATAAATATAAAAACAATCTGCTAATTTTAATAAGGATAATTTTTTTTTTAATAATTTACTCTAATTGTGAAAATGTAAATATTGAATTTAAAGCTTATTAGTTCAAACTAATATTAAAGTCATTAGGAGAAATAAATATTAAACAAATTATATTTAAAGTCAAATATTTTTAATTAATGATTACAATTTATTAATGTTTATAAAAATTCTTTACATTGATATTATTTTAAATAAATATCTAACCATATCTTACAATTATATTATTTATATTTTGTTAAAATATTATTTATGAATTCATGAAATAACAACGACCTACCAAAATTCGAGTCAAAACAACGTACCAAATTCTATTCAATATAGAAACAAATTAAAGGAATTATTTGAATAAAATAATAATAATCAAGTGAAGGGTAATACAGACATTTCGAGTACAAATGAAGTCCAAATGTCACACAACCAAATGATATAAAACGCGACAAAAAAAGAGAATCAGAGATCACAGATTGGCACATTCACATTTTCATTCCCCTCAGAATTTCTCCTTAGATTTCGCTCCCTCTCTTAAACTTCATCTTCAACCAAACACAATCATAAAAAACAAAAAAAAAAAAAACTCTATTCTCCCCAGAAACCGTAACCTTATAAAAATAAAATCTCGTCTCGTTTTGATTATCAATCCGTCGTCGTTTTGACACCACAACGATGTCGTCCGGCGGCCCAACAACAACTTCATCAAACACAAGCCCAAGGGTCGCCGCGGGTCCCACAACGACACGTAGACGCGTAGCCGACATCAACAATAACAACAACAACAACGTAGACACAGAGAAACAACAAGTTTTATCTAGCTTCTCAGATTTCTCCGAACTAGAACAAGACGACGTCGTATCAGGAACAACAACTCACCACCACGCGCACATTCACCATCACCTTAATCCAATCGCGCGTTACCTTCTTTTACGCGCCCGCATTTTGTTCTGTGTTCCGGAGAGTTTTATAATTCGCTTGGAACAGTTATTTATTTGGTTGTATGGTTCGGTTCAGTCACTCCGGTCTGGAAAAAACGTGGGCCGTAAGATCTTTGCGGTTTTAATTTTAATGGTTGTTATGTCGGTTTTTGTTAAGGTTTCGTTTATTGGTGGTGGTGTTGAGATGAATGGAAAGAGTATTGAAAATGGTCAATTGATTTTGCAACGGTTTAAAGAAGATTGGGCTTCGGCCCAAAGGGTTGTTACTGAAACTCAAAGTGAAACTGAAACTTCCATGCCTAAAAGGGTCCTCGAGAGGTTGGCTGTAAGTGATTTTTTATCATTATTTTCCCTTTTTCTCAATCATATTATCACGTTTCGCCAAAAGTGCTTTTTTTTTGTCTTCTCTTTTATTTTTACTTCTCTCTTAAAAATTCTCTTTTCGTAACAGTAGTATGATTTTTTAAAAGTTTTTTTTTTCCCTTTTTACCGTTACCTGGGCCATGGAGTGAGAAATTAAAAATTAAAATTGTTTTTGTGAACAATGTACTTTTATTTTTATTTTATATTAAGAAAATTGTCTTTGAGGAATCATATTTTTAATCCTTTTCATTCTTTTTTAACTTTTTTGTATTTTTCTTTACCTTATGATAATTCAGAAATTAGGAGTTAACTCAAGTGTGATAATAATTGTTGTAGTCATAGTCAAAGTCAGGGTTCAAATTAGATGAATTTAATTTTAAAACTCACACTCCTAGTTTTTTACATTCTTTTTTTGTTTAATTAAGTTATGCACGTAAATAAATGGATTTTGGATTTTGTAAGGGTTCACTCAGCTATAACATTTTTCCTCTCTTAAACTGAACATTATTCTGTCAATTTAAAATTTTTAATTAGAGATTTAAATTGAGATGATTGATGTGTGTGTTTAATCTTAATATGTGATTGCGTGGTAATTTTTCATGGTATAGTGCTGAATTTAACAATTTTTATTAAATTAAGTGGAATTTTCAACTCATTTACAAAATCTTTGATTCCCTTACATGATGTGGCAATCGGTGGCAAGTCACACACGTATACTGAGTTTGAATATTATTTTGGTTCTGGCAAGGTGGCTCTGACCCCAACACTTCTTTGTGTTGCTAGCTTTTTGTGATTTTCTCACGCGTTTCTTATTTGTATTTTTTCTTTTCCTTCTTGCTTAATGTCTTACATGGAAATAATTATTGAATTGTATAATAACTTTACTTTAATTTAATAAAACTTAATCTATATTCTTTATTTAGATCAAAATATAAATATAAATGTGTAAAAAATTTAATTTATTTTGCGATAGAGGAAGTATATTAATTTTTACGATGTCATCAAATGATCACTATTAGATTATTAAAAATAGTTGATCTTAATCAAAACTATTTTAAATTTCATTCATATGTTTCATTGTGTAAAATTAAACTCGTTTAATAATATGATATTTCATTAATTTGGTTAATTTATTGTTTTGCAATAGACACCAGAAATATGGATGAAGCCAAACAGTGAGAACTATTACCAATGCGTGTCTCGACCTAGAAATCAAATGAGTATGTACAATTGCATTTTGATTTTCTAAGGTGTTGCTGCTTGTGATAAATTTTTGTCTCACTTGACATTCCACATTTGTTTTTTTTCAGAGACAAAGTCAACGACAAACGGCTATCTTCTTGTTCATGCAAATGGTGGATTGAATCAAATGAGAACAGGGGTAAGTTCAAATTTTCAAATCAAATATTATATTATACTAGATTATCCCGTTATCATAGTTACTAAAGGAAAAAAGCTGTGTGTATGTATATATTAAATTAAATTAAAATAAATTTTATCAATCTAATCTTTACTTATCATATTCATATTATCTAAACTTAATATATCTTGCACACCAATTTTGATAAATAAAAAATATGGGGTTGTGTAAATTTATTGTGTGTGAATTTTTTTTTCTCTGTTTCCTAAATGGTATTTCTATAATTTTGTATGCTGATTTTAAGAATGTTGAATGACATACAGATATGTGATATGGTTGCAGTGGCAAAAATAATGAATGCCACACTTGTCCTTCCTTCTCTTGACCATGATTCCTTTTGGACTGATCCAAGGTAAATTTCCCCATTTAATAACCATGTGAACGTATTAACATTAATTTATGTATTTATTTATTTCCTAATATTCCCATATTTTTTCCAAAATATAATGTCCCTAATATATTTCAGTGACTTTAAAGATATTTTTGATTGGAGGCACTTCATGAAAGTCTTAAAAGATGACATTGACATAATTGAGTACTTACCTGTTCGGTATGCAAATGTGAAGCCTCTTGTCAAGGCACCAGTTTCATGGTCAAAGGTATAATCAAATTATTCTAAATTATCTTCACAAATGTTGTCAAATAGCAGCTGTAACGACACTATAGCGTAGCAAAATTAAACAAATCAATATTATTCTGTGTTATACTATTTAGTACTAAGTGTTATCAAATAACTACTATAGTTGTGATAGACAACAATGTTATTTATTTATTGGATAGGCAAATATTAGTTGTTAGTAGTTAGGATTTGAACTGTGAACCTCATTCTCAAACACCTTCAGTTGTCTTAGATCAACCACTTGAGCTATGCCTTCGGGACACGTGTCACTTCTAGATGATTTGATTTATGCTAATACTAGTTATCTCTTTAATGCAATGATGTCTTAGTTAGATGGTTGATTTTGCAGGCTAGTTACTACAGAAGTGAGATTCTTCCTTTATTGAAGAGACACAAAGTTGTACAATTTACTCACACAGATTCAAGACTTGCTAACAATGGTCTTGCTTCATCTATTCAAAAGCTTAGGTGTCGTGCCAATTACCAAGCTCTTAAGTATACAGTTGAGATTGAGGAGCTTGGAAAGACCTTGGTTGATAGACTAAGAAACAATGATGAACCATTTGTTGCCCTTCATTTAAGGTATTAATTCATGGACTTAAATATCTGTTTGGTTCTAGAAAACATGTTTTGATTTTAACTCATGATTTTGCTTGTGATTACAAAATTGTACCCTGTTTTCACTTTGTTTTTTAGATTGTGGTTAAATAGCAGTTATAGCACTATAGTGGTGTAGAATTTGAACAAAATCATCATTGTTCTGCGATAGCTTATTTAGTATAAAATGTTGTTAAATAGTAGCTATAGAAACGCAATAGCATTATTGGGTATTGAAATTTGAACAAACTGCTATTTTCTGCAATCTACGATTGACAACAGTGGTTTTATGTTTTCAAAGATCTGCATCATGATGACATTAGCCGTTTACTTAAAATTTGTTCTAGCAAAGAAATTGTATTCGCTATTTCTGGTACAAATATTTGAAAACGAAAATTAGTGAAAGTAACATGGTAGTTTAGTGATTAAAACCAAAAATTGAAAATGTTTTCTCAAATCAAATAGACTTTATTTGCTTACTTTTTATGAGAAAATTTGCTTACTGTATTTATTTCTTTGTTTCTTCCAATATGTCAATGTAGATATGAGAAAGACATGCTGGCTTTTACTGGCTGTAGCCATAATCTTACTGTTGAGGAAGCTGAGGAACTAAGGGTTATGAGGTATGGAGTCAAGCATTGGAAAGAAAAAGAGATCGATAGCATCGAAAGGAGATTACAAGGAGGATGCCCTATGTCACCGAGAGAAGCAGCCATTTTTCTCAAGGCCATGGGATACCCTTCCACTACAACAATCTACATTGTTGCAGGCCCTATCTATGGCAGAAATAGTATGACAGCCTTTCGCGTCGAGTATCCTAATGTCTTTACTCATTCCACCCTTGCAACTGAGGAGGAGCTAGAGCCTTTTAAGCCGTATCAAAACCGTCTTGCGGCTTTGGATTACATTGTTGCCCTTGAAAGTGATGTGTTTGTTTATACTTATGATGGAAACATGGCTAAGGCGGTGCAGGGTCATAGGAGGTTCGAAGGATTTCGGAAAACCATAAATCCTGATAAGTTAGTTCTCAAATCCTAAACGCCTACCTGAATTTGGACTTGGATTCTCTTCTGTCCTTCCATCCCTTGTAGTTAAATCTCAGTTTTTGAAGTAATCTAACGATTGAGAATGTTGATTTCTCATCAATTAGATTATTCATAAACTGCTGAGATTCCAGTGAACCATGAGGGATGGAGACAATTCAACTCTTCTAATTTTTTTCCTTTCTTTTTCGAATATATGATAAGTCTTATATCATTGTACATGTTATCATCGTTTTTATAATCTATTTCATTTTATTTGCAGATCAAATTTTGTTAGGCTAATCGATCAATTGGATGAAGGTTCCATATCATGGGACACATTTTGTTCCGAAGTTAAAAACTTACACGCCAATCGGCTAGGTGCACCTTATCAAAGACAAGTAGGAGAGTCACCAAGAATCGAAGAGAATTTTTTCGCCAACCCTTTTCCCGGTTGTGTTTGTAACAAGTCTCAAGAGCTAATTACAAGCCAAAAACTAGATCAAAGATTGGGAGCACAAAAATGATAAGTATCTTGATTTTTTGTTATATGATGACAACAAGGCTTAAAAACTGGAGCTTGATTATATTATTATGGCAATGCCTTAAAGTTCAAGGCAACAACAACTCATATGTGTTGTGGTGAGAATGTGCTTTCCTTTGAAAACCTATTTGATGAGGATGTTGAAGAATCAAAGGAACCTAACCTTATGAGGTTATTATTTCATTCAAGATACTAGTTTCAGTTTAGGTATACAAAGAAGGGTAAGAATAGAAAGCTTGTGTATAAATATAATCAAAAGGAAAATTACAGGTTAGATAATTATATTGGGGGATTGGTTTTGACAATACTACCCTTGTTGGTTTTGTAGTTATATTGTTAAAACCATTGGATTCATTGATTTTTTTTTAAGGACAATTGCTAAATGGAACACAATTGGATACATTTTTTGAATTGAACACTTTATACATAGGAATCCACCTTGATATTGGATATCTTTGTTTATACTTACATTTATTATGTGTGCCTTTATTCTTGAATTACATGGCTATGAATGTAAAGATTTTGATGATTCAGTTAATATATTATTTTTTATATTATTCAGTCGTTGTTATTATTATTATTATTATTATTATTTGTATTATTATTTGTATTATTATTTGTATATTCTTGAATAAAAAAGGAGTTTAGGTAATTTGAAATTCAATCCCGAGTTAAGTATAATCTAACTACATATTGATATTCTAATTTGAGAATTCATTGACTTGTTTGATAATAAAAGAAAGACACTTAGCTAAGTTTACCAAAAAAAGTGATAAAAATTATTCTTGAAATTCAAAAGTGAGAATTTTATTGAAACATCCGTTTGCTATTGATGAAACTTTTTCAAAACGTATTTGTTATTCTGGGTTAAGAGATTAGAGCAATTAATTTAATCAATAAATTTTTATAAATTCATTTTTTTATGTTATAAGATAAAATTTAAGGTCATCTTTTATTTTTTAAAATTTAAATTAATTAAAAAATATTGATATTATTAAATTAAATGTTTTGTTACAAGTTTAAATCGAAATTTTATAGTTTTATAAATTAGTTACAGTATATTTACCATATCTTAGGAAGAAAAAAGAAATTTAAGGACTATCTTTGCTCTACATAGATAAAGTTTACCTTTATCTTATATGTTAATATATTATTGTCGATCTTAAACCTTTTAAGATTAACAAACACAATTTTGACATTTGGCGTGATGAATTAGACTATTATTTTTAATACAGAAAGTGGACTATTTAAATTAGTTACAATATCACATCACATCATATAGTATATTTAATTTAAGCATTTTAAGATAGATCCACATTCTTTCAAAGATACTAAGGTAATATGTCAACTTCCCATTCTCTCCTTAGTTATGTTCATGTATATGTGGTCCCTCTTGGGGTATCCAAATATGTTTACGAAGGCAAGGGGTTATAGACCACGAATTTTTTGTCTCCTCTCATTCAACTTATATATTTTTAAATTGTTATTTTTTAAAGTTTTAATTTATTTTTAATCAACTTAGATATTTTTCGAATTTTATAATTTTTAAATTTAAATATATTCATCCACAGATGATAGTCACTGTAAGAACACAAATAATGTTGTGATAAAATGTCTATAGATGAGAAAAGTAGAGGAAAACATATTAAAAATGAGATAATTATATTTAAGTATATTAAATAATATATGAGTCTTATATAGTCAATAAATAACGACTAAATAATATAACCACTAACAAACTAACTAATATATTTAATACGTCTTTTCTAATTAACTTCACTAAAAGTGTTGAGTTAGAATATTAAAATAAAATGGGGTTAAATTTTTTGAAGAAGAACAAAAACTGTTGATGAAAATTGAAAACAACATATTCGTTTTCAACCTTTCACAAATGATGGAAACAAAAATTCTTGGATTAATGGTTTGTCTTGTTCACTTGATGTGGAGGTTAATGGACAAAATTTGAGGCCAATTTGAAGGGGTCTACGGCATAAGAGGAAAAGATGGCAATGCAAAGCAAATTTGGAATTTCTAATTCATTTTCAACCTTTCACTACTCTTACTATTATAGTATTATTTATTAGGTTACTCAATACTAATCAAAGAGATTATTTTATCCTATTTTGGCTAGTTATAATTTGAAATGTGTAAATGGAAATGAAAACCTTACTTCACGTTTTCACCTTGTACTTGGTACTATTCTTTGTCAATAAAGGTAATCAATTATTAGTCGTTATGAAGGGAGGAAAAACTTCTATCAATTAAGCTTGAGCTAAGTGGACGACTTTTGCTTTATAATTGAGAAAGAGGAAAATTATTCTTTACTGCCTCAAGTCAATTTTTATAAGGGCTTTTTTGCTTTTTACATAGATATTAAAAAAGATAATTAATTTAATGTGTATATTTTATGTATTGATATTTCTAAAATAACTTTTATAATTACATGTATCAAATTTATGTTTTTATATTTTAAGATAAATTAATGGTAAGGAGAATGTTTGAAAAACTAATAAGAAATGTGTTTAAAAAAAAAATAACAAATGTATCTAATAATTTGAAGATATACTTATATTTAATGATGATATTTTTTTTCTTAAAATTAGTGCATATAATTAGAAACTAAAAATAATATTATACTAGCCTTAGTTATCTTTGAGGAAATTTGAACATTGTTTTTAAAAATTAAAAAGTAACTCTTAATCATGATTTAATACTTCATTGACAACCGTGAACGATTTTAAAATTTGGTTGGTATAATAGCAAACCAATCTTTGGAAAAATACCAAAACTAACTTAGTTGACCTGGCCAAGTCCAACCAAGAATTGTTAGTTTAATTATCACAAACATGTATAATATACTTCTCTTTTGGTCAACCAAAGCAAAATATCTTAGATGAAAGTGAGCTTCTCTTTAAATCGGTTATGAGGTAAAAAATTATTCGATTTAAAGACTAGAATATTTGTGATTTAATTCTATTTAAATGACATTTATAAATAAAAAATCAAATATAATCTTATCCACAATTAATATAGTTTAAATTGAATTATTTTCGGTTAGTTTAAATTATAGTTATTAAAATTTATTATAATTTTAATATTATAAAGTTACATTCAAGTTACAAGAGTGAAGCAAAATGTAATATATAATAAACTAAAAATTAACGTTATATAATAACATTGATTGATTATATAGAATAATTGATTATGTTAGAAATATATTAAGTAATAAAGAAATATTTAGTTAAACAAAATATATTATTAAAAAAGTTAAATGTTAATTAAACATTTTTTTTGGGTTAACAGTTGTGTGAATTAATAATAATGGAACTTACCATCTCTTCTAAGATTAAAAAAAAAATTGACTTACATGAGTTTACATTTGCATATTTATTTAGCATTTATCGGTTATTGCTCGCCACTATTACCAAGAAGGAGAAGTGAGCATGTTAAGCTGTTTGGATTTGTTGTTGTCGTAGAGATTGTTATGTCTGATGAAAGTTTCAATTGAGATAAGGGGTGAGAGAATGTTTGATTTAATGAGTATAATATATAAGATGGGATGATTTCGAATGCTATAATTCTTAGAGATACACTTAGAGCTTATCACGTACGGTAGAGCCCTATTGATTAGTAATTAATTGGAAATATATGACTGGTAACAATCAAGACCAAAATATGATTTAGATATCTATAGAATTGTTCTGTATTAATTTATGTCAAGATTGCATGATATTTGTTTTTTTTTTTTTTGAATTCCTATGCTAATTGCTATTGTATGGATGATGTGCATTCGAGTGTTCTTGTTTCCTTTAATGAAACTACGACTTTACTTGAATGTACTACTTGTTTGATTTTCATAGGTTATAATTGATAGAACTTGATTGTTCATTGTGATTTGTGTTTACGAAATGTTGAGACTTGATTAAGATTGATTAATATGTAAATAATGATGTAAATTCCGATGAATATTGTGGAATGAATTATATATACAAACATGTAAATTTTGGTGTATTTTGTGAATTTATATTGAGAGTTATTGAGTTGTGATCATCGAATTAATATGCGTTAGATATTGGGGATTTTGAAGTGAAGATTATTTTGTTATCATATTCAGAGGGTCTGACAATCCCAACGATTTAAGGGAAGTACATTTAAATGAGCTTGACCATGGAGGGCTACGGTCAAACTTTAAAATAGCATTGATAGACCTTGGGGGTATCTCTAGCGGGGAATTCCTAAGTGGATTAGTGGGTTATTTCCTAAGGTCGAGAGCTATAGTGCAATACATGAGTACCCCGACCGTCCCGTATATATGTGTTCGTTTGAGTTGAAAGGATCTATGAGGACATGGCGATTTGTGAACTGTTTGTCCACTTGTGTGGTAGCATAATAACAAGACTCTTAACCAAGTATTTAAAAGTAGAATGATACCAAATGACGAAGAAGTATAAAGAATAGGATATGCAAAACATTGCATATTTGTGACTGTTTCATTGTGATTGAGTTGGGTTAACCTTTGATATTTTTTCTTGAAGATTTTGATTGTTATGTCATCATGTGATATTGTGCCAATTTAATCACTACCATTCATTATTTGTGTTTGACTAGCTTAACCTTGCGTTTGTGAAATTGCGGTTATTACAGGTTAGAAATTCTTAAAGTTTAAGTTTGGGAGAAGTTCGGTTTGATGTGTGATACCTGAAATAAGATTTTTTAATTCTATTTTACTTATTTAATTAGATAAACCTTATTAGTAGTATTAATTTTTGGAATTAAATCAAGAAACTATAGTTGAATCTAGTATATTGAGATTTCATAATTTGATTTGGGAATTTAGTTTAAAGTGTCCGATATGTACTTTGAGAAATATGATATCCTAAATTAGTTGCAAAAGTAGTATTAACTTGGTAAAAATTTTATTTATCCATTGTGAATTATTTTCAAAAAAAATATAGTAAAATTATATATATATATATATATATATATATAATATTTTGGGTTTTAAGATGTCACATGCGCGACTTGATCCACTCTTGAAAATCCAAATTGTTGTTTGCCTCTATGTCTCTATTCAATGAACAATGTATCATGTCTTTTTTTACTTGATTGTTGTTTCACTAGGTCTCATGTTTGCTCTTCTACTATTTTTACTCTTTCATTGTTAGGGATATAACTCCATGTAGCGCCAATTATTTTTTTATTGAAGCTTAAGCTCGTTTATGTGTGTCATTCTTTTTGCTTCACTTGTTAATTAACTCCTAGAGAAAATATGATTTGGTCAAAATAAAACTTTCAAAGTGGAAAGACAACCTTAATGCAACGTATATTTAGTGTCAGTTATTAATTGAAACCATAAGCCTTCCAAAAAAAATTAAGTGTGTACCATATCTACTTTATGAGATGAATGAGAAGGATAAACAATTGTCATCATTTGTATTAGTATTGGAAATGTTAAAAGCATACACTAATGCTGCAAAAAACGTAAAAGCAATAAATAGACATAAAAAAGTAGATATAATTTCAAAGGCGTTGATAATTGAGCTAATACAAACACATAAATTTTGGTGTATTTTGTGAATTTATATTGAGTTATCGAGTTGTGATCATCGAATTGATATGAGTTAGATGTTGGGGATTTTCAAAGTGTAGATTATTTGGTCATCATATTCGGAGGGTCTGACAAGCCCAACGATTTCAGGGAAGTACATTTAAATGAGCTTGACCATTGAGGGATACAGTCAAACTTTAAGGTATGATTTATAGACCTTGGGGGTATCTCTTGTGAGAAATTCCTAAGTGGATTAGTGGATTATTCTCAAAGGTCGAGAGCTACAGAGCAATACATGTACCCGGCCTGACCATTGCGTTTATGAGTCTTCTATTGAGTAGAAAGGATCTATGAGAACATGGTAATTTGCGATATGTTTGTCCACTTGTGTGGTAGCATAGTATTAAGCCTCTTAACCAAATACTTTAAAGTAGAATGATACCAAATGATGAAGAAGTATAAAGTCTAGGACATGCAAAACATGGCATATTTGTGACTGTTTCATTGTGATTGAGTTCGGTTATCCTTTGATATTTTGATCTTGAAGATTTTGATTGTTATGTCACCATGTGATATTGTGCAAATTTAATTACTACCATTCGTTATTTGTGTTTGACTAGCTTAGCCTTGCATTTGCCAAATTACGGTTATTACAGGTTAGAGATTCTTAAAGTTTAAGTTTGGAAGAAGTTCGCTGAGATATGTGATACCCGAAATAAGATTTAAAAATTCTATTTTACTCATTTAATTAGATAAATTTTAGTGGTAGTATTAGTTTCTGGACTTAAATCTAGAAATTATAGTCTAGTATATTGATATTTCACCATTTTATTTGAGAAATTTAGTTTAAAGTGACCGATATGTACTTTGAGAAATGTAATACCCTAAATTAGTTGCAAATTTGTTATTAAAATGGTAAAATTTTTATTTATCCATTGTGAATTATTTTGAAAATAATATAGTAAAATTATTATATATATTATTTTGGGGTTTAGGATGTCACATGCACGACTTGTTTCACTCTTGAAAATCCTCGTTGCTGTTTACCTCTATGTCTCTATTCAATGAACAGTTTATCATGTCTTTTTTTACTTGATTTTTGTTGCACTAGGTCTCATGTTTGCTCTTCTGCTATTTTTACTCTTTCATTATTAAGAATATAACACCATGTAGTGTCGATTTTTTTTTTATTGAAACTTAAGCTCTTTTTTGTGTGTCATCCTTTTTGTTTCACTTGTTAATTAACTCCTAGAGAAAACACGATTTGGCCAAAATAAAACTTTCAAAATGGAAAGACAACCTTAATGAAATGTATGTTTAGTGTCATTTATTAATTGAAACTATAAGCCTCCAAAAAATTAAGTGTGTACCATATCTACTTGATGTGATGAATGAGAAGGATAAACAATTGTCAACCTTTGTGTTAATGTTGTAAATATTAAAAGCATACACTAATGCTGCTAAAATGTAAAAGCAAAAAATAGACATAAAAAAGTAGATATAATTTCAAAGGCGCTGATAATTGAGCTAAGATTCAATCAAGTAAGTTGCATTTCGTTTGGTTTTCATTTCAAAGTTTTGTTGAACAAGAAGAAATCAATTATTTCCATAAAGTTAAGATTAAATCAAGTTTCAATACAAATCACAAAATATCTCATATGTGAATTTCAGACAATTACAAATCTGGTTAAATGAAAAGTGATTAAAACATAGTCATTCTTGTGCTGAGATTGAGGATGATATAAGATTACTATCAAAACACTGAGACATCATGAAAGGTTTCAATATTTTGTTGTTCATCTCTTATTTCATATTATCACCATAAAACTAATTAAATGGACAAGATATATCGTCAAAGTTTAATTTGACACCTTAGTGTCATTTGATCTCATCCCCCACACATATACATATAATAAGAAAGAGAGAAAAAGTTTATTTATTGCCACAAAAGTAATAATACAGTTAATTAGGTCAACTGATTTTTGATTTTTGTAGAATTACATACATGTAGTAATATACATTATTTGTCCTTGCAAGTTTCCAAACATGAATTTATGATTCCATTAATCTTATGTGGATCTGAAAAAATAAAATATCAATATGTAAGAAACATCATGATTTATGCCAAATGTATTAATTTATAGTATTAGATTGAAAATCATACCAATATATAATATAAACGCGAGAAAGAATAAACATACCAATACCAATATTATTGGACTTCAATTAAGCACAATTTGTACTACAATCATGTGCATTTTGTGATGAGTTCTTATGACAATTTAATCTACAAGTAGTAAGACAACCTACAAATGATGTAGGATTTCCTACGTCACTTGCACATTTCAAACCACACTTGCCAAGGCAAAGCAGTACACCAATTCTACTATCTGCATTTTCATGTGCCGGTGTTGTTAGTGAAGAAGTTTCATTGGCAAGAGCAAAAATAAACATATTCATTGCCATAATTATGACCATAATTATAACAACATTTTTCATCTCACTCTTTGACATTTTTCTTGTATAATTTATGAATATTGTATTTATCTTTGTATAATTAAGTTCAATTTGAAAATCTATGTTGTTCTCCATCTATAATCATTGAAAAACGTCATCTTGAGTACATTTCCAAACCCTAAATAAGAAATACATTGATGATTGTCAATTCTAGAATGTGACATGATTAACACTTATGTATCAAAAGCTTAAAAGTTAATATTTGCTACAATTAGATTTTCATATATTTTTAGCTTAATGGAAAAAAAATCAGATTTTTTCACAATTTATATATGTCATAATATTATTTTGTAACCGACTACACAAATATATATATGGTAAATTTTTATTAGATTTCTAAGTGAAAATATTTTACAATGACACTAAAAGAGAACTAAAGAAATAATAGTTTGAGATTTGATATATTGACTTTTTGACAAAGATATCAAATATTCAGTTTTTACTTTGTTGTGAAAATTTCTTAGATGGTCACTCCACTAAAATATCAGCCTCTAGACACAACCAATTAAAAATTGACAAGCAAAAAAAAAAAAAAACTAGAATGAGTCCCACGGATTGCGCAAGATATATAGACTATAATTTATTATTATTAACGTGAATTAGATATAAAATTTCAAAAATAATAAAATTTATTGATTTTGTTTGTAGAGTATTATTTTCAATTGAGTTTATTTGAGTAATTATTATATATGGGTTTATAAACACACATTTAAGAATAAGTAGAATATTTTCGAAAATGTAAAGTCAACTAATTCATATATTATGTTTTACTCATTGAATTATTATGTTAAAATTTTAGTTATATTTTAATGACATAGTAGGATATTAAACTTTTAAAAAAATATTTAAAAGTTTGATCAACCGAATTATAATTTAATGTGTTATATCATATTTCACTCATTTATAATTTTGTGTAAATAAATATAAAGTTACTATTATATTAATCATTAATGGTCTATATGAGGAATCAAATAATTTGTCAAAATTATAATGTTAATTAATAATATGTTAAATTTTACATTTTTCTAATTACTATATTATTTTAAAGAAATACTAATTGCTAAACATTCATCACTAACTCAAATGTCGAGCTAAAAAATAAATCTCTCTCAAATGTGTGGGTATGATGCATCAAATCAAAAATAATGATTTTTGAAATAAATCCATAGTGAAGCCCATCCTTTAAACACAGCCTATATATTAAGTTTAGTATTCATAATTTTAAACGTATTTTAATAAATATTAATATATATAATTATCTACTGAAAAATCATATTAGATATGTTCTTTTATCACTAGTATTATCGTGTAACTATATTTTTAAAATGATTGAGTAAGAAATTAATCTAAGTTGGATCATTTAGATAGGATACGAAATATAGTATTAAAAATGGTAAGAAAAAATGAGTGTTGTTTTAATGATATTAAAAATGGTTGCAACTAACATTTTAATTTAACTCGTTGCTTACTTAATAGAAAAAACAATTAAGAAAAAGTGGAACAACAAATCTAAATTTATTGTCAAAATATTGTTAGAGAAATATGTCTAATTTCGTATAAAGTACAAGTCTTCATCATCTGATTCTTCATTATGATTTTCCCATTCAATTTTCTCCGTTTCTTCAATGGGTGACAAAGCCTTAGAGTTCATCTTCTTTCCTTGGGATTTTAGGGCCAAGGACTTTGAATTTCAATTATCAATTTTATACGATTAAATTTAGTAAACTTTTGTTTATATATATAACTAATTACAAACTATGTTTGTTAAATTTTTGTGTGTAATATTTATTTTCGATTTGGCAAACTTTGCTCTATCTCAATAGTTTTAATCCGATAAATAAAATGAATTCAACTTATTTAATTAATACAATTGTAATATACATTTATATCTCTTCTCTCTATAAATAGACATGATTGTATACGATTTATTAAAAACAAAGTTATGTTAAAAATTAAAAATAAATATAATTTCTATTAAATTCAAATTTTAGTTTTGTATTTTTAAATAAACTATGCTTCAATTATATAACCAAAGGTTTTATTTATTTGATAAATATTAATTTTATTTTTATCATAATACACTATTCTTTCTGAGTTATGTTTAATTTACATTATTGTATTTAATTATTACGTGAGTACTGTATTTTTAAATTTGAAAATATTAAATTCTATTTTTAAGTTCTAACTCTCTTTAGCCTATATTTTTTCTTTAAACAAAAATGATATAACAATTATTGATTTTAATCATATAATTCAATTTACATAGATGTATATATATATATATATATATTTATATATATATTAAAGTATACTTTAATATGTTTTATAGAATACATATTGAAGTATACATTACAAATAGTTAATAATTGATCATCCTTAAGTTCAGGCTCAACTGGAAAATGACGATATTGTTAGTTTGTATGTTTTTTCTCGAGTTCACAGTTGTGTGAGTTAACTACAATGGAACTTATCATCGCTTAGAAGGTTAAAATAAATATAATTGATCTACATGGGTTTATATTTGCATATTTATTTAGCCTTTTTCGGTTATTGCTCGCCCATATTACAAAGAAAAAGAAGTGAGCACGTCAAGCTATTTGGATTTGTTGTTGTGGTAGAGATTGTTATGTTTGGTGAAAGTTCCAATTGAGGTAAATGGGTGAGAGAATGTTTGATTTAATGAGTATAACATATAAGGTGAGATGATTTGGAATGCTGTAATTCTGAGTAGTAATTAATTAGAAATATATGACTAGTAACAATGAGGACTAAAATATGATTTAGATATCTATGGAATTTTTGTGTATTAATTTATGTCAATATTGCATGATATTTGATTTTTTTGAATCTCAATGCGAATGGTTATTGTATGGACGATGTGCATTTGAGTGTTCTTGTTTCCTTTAATGAAATTATGACTTTACTTGAATGCACTACTTGTTTGATTTTCTTATGTTATAATTGATAGAAATTGATTGTTCATTAAGATTGGTGTTTACGAAATGTTGAGACTTCATTAAGATTGATTAGTATGTATATAATGATGTAAATTCTGATAAAAATTGTGGAATGAAATATATATACAGACACATAAATTTTGGTGTATTTTGTGAATTTATATTGAGTTATCGAGTTGTGATCATCAAATTGATATGAGTTAGATGTTGTGGATTTTCAAAGTGTAGATTATTTGGACATCATATTCAGAGGGTCTGACAAGCCCAACGATTTCGGGGAAGTACATTTAAATGAGCTTGACCATTGAAGGATACGGTCAAACTTTAAGGTATGATTGATAGACCTTGGAGGTATCTCTTGTGAGAAATTCCTAAGTGGATTAGTGGATTATTCTCAAAGGTCAAGAGCTACAGAGCAATACATGAGTACCCGGCCCGACCATTGCGTTTATGAGTCTTCGGTTGAGTAGAAAGGATCAATGAGAACACGGTCATTTGCTATATGTTTGTCCACTTGTGTGGTAGCATAGTATTAAGCCTCTTAACCAAATACTTTAAAGTAGAATGATACCATATGATGAAGAAGTGTAAAGTATAGGACATGCAAAACATGGCATATTGGTGACTGTTTCATTGTGATTGAGTTCGGTTAACTTTTGATCTTTTGTTCTTGAAGATTTTGATTGTTATGTCACCATGTGATATTGTTCAAATTTAATTACTACCATTCGTTATTTGTGTTTGACTAGCTTAGCCTTGCATTTGCAAAATTACGGTTATTACAGGTTAGAGATTCTTAAAAGTTTAAGTTTGGAAGAAGTTCGCTGTGATATGTGATACACGAAATAAGATTTTAAAATTCTATTTTACTCATTTAATTAGATAAATTTTAGTGGTAGTATTAGTTTCTGGACTTAAATCTAGAAATTATAGTCTAGTATATTGATATTTCACCATTTTATTTGAGAAATTTAGTTTAAAATGACCGATATGTACTTTGAGAAATGTAATATCCTAAATTAGTTGCAAATTTTTTATTAAATTGGTAAAAGTTTTATTTATCCATTGTGAATTATTTTCAAAATAATATAGTAAAATTATTATATATATTATTTTGGGGTTTAGGATTTCTCATGCGCGACTTGTTCCACTCTTGAAAATCCTAATTGTTGTTTGCCTCTATGTCTCTATTCGATGAATAGTTTATCATGTCTTTTTTTACTTGATTTTTGTTGCACTAGGTCTCATGTTTGCTCTTCTGCTATTTTTACTCTTTCATTATTAAGAATATAACACCATGTAGTGTCGATTATTTTTTATTGAAGCTTAAGCTCTTTTTTGTGTGTCATCCTTTTTGTTTCACTTGTTAATTAACTCCCAGAGAAAATTCGATTTGGCCAAAATAAAACTTTCAAAATGGAAAGACAACCTTAATGAAGCGTATGTTTAGTGTCATTTATTAATTGAAACGATAAGCCTCCAAAAAATTAAGTGTGTACCATATCTACTTGATGAGATGAATGAGAAGGATAAACAATTGTCAACCTTTGTATTAATGTTGTAAATATTAAAAGCATACACTAATGCTGCTAAAATGTAAAACCAAAAAATAGACATAACAAAGTAGATATAATTTCAAAGGCGCTGATAATTGAGCTAAGATTCAATCAAGTAAGTTGCATTTGGTTTGGTTTTATTTCAAAATTTTGTTGAACAAGAAGAAATCAATTATTTCCATGAAGTTAAGATTAAATCAAGTTTCAATACAAATCACAAAATATCTGATATGTGAATTTTAGACAATTACAAATTTGGTTAAATGAAAAGTGCTCAAAACATAGTCATTGTTGTGCTGAGATTGAGGATGATATAAGATTACTATAAAAGCACTGAGACATCATGAAAGGTTTCAATATTTTGTTGTTCATCTCTTATTTCATATTATCACCATAAAAATTGGCTCAAGATTGAGAATAAGAGTGTTCAAAGATAGTCACCACATATGTTGATCTAATGCTCAGACTTGAGAAAAAGTTTAAGAGGGAGAGGGAATCACATGAGTTTTGAGTAGATTAACGTAATCTTTGAGATCAAAACTAATTAAATGGACAAGATATATCGTCAAAGTTTTATTTGACACCTTAGTGTCATTTGATCTAATCCCCCACATATATACATATAATAAGAAAGAGAGAAAAAGTTTATTTATTGCCACAAAAGTAATAATACAGTTAATTAGGTCAACCGATTTTTGATGTTTGTAGTCTTACATACATGTAATAATATACATTATTTGTCATTGCAAGTTTCCAAACATGAATTCATGATTCCATTAATGTTTTGTGGATCTGAAAAAATAAAATATCAATATATAAGAAACATCATGATTTAAGCCAACTGTATTAATTTATAGTATTAGATTGATAATCGTACCAATAATATAAAATCGAGAAAGAATAAACATACCAATACCAATATTATTGGACTTCGATTAAGCACAATTTGTAGTACAATCATGTGCATTTTGTGATGAGTTCTTATGACAATTTAATCTACAAGTAGTAAGACAACCTAGAAATGATGTAGGATTTCCTACGTCACTTGCACATTTCAAACCACACTTGCCAAGGCAAAGCAATACACCAATTCTACTATCTGCATTTTCATGTGCAGGTGTTGTTAGTGAAGAAGTTTCATCGGCAAGAGCAAAAATAAACATATTCATTGCCATAATTATGACCATAATCATAACAACATTTTTCATCTCACTCTTTGACATTTTTCTTGTATATCTTATAAATATTGTATTTCTCTTTGTATAATTAAGTGTGATTTGGAAATCTATGTTGTTCTCCATTTATAATCATTGAAAAACGTCATCTTGAGTACATTTCCAAACCCTAAATAAAAAATACATTGATGATTGTCAATTCTAGAATGTGACATGATTAACACTTATGTATCAAAAGCTTAAAAGTTAATATTTGCTACAATTAGATTTTCATATATTTTTAGCTTAATGGAAAAAAAATCAGATTTTTTCACAATTTATATGTCATAATATTATTTTTTAACCGACTACACAAATATATATATATATATATATATATGGTAAAATTTTATTAGATGTCTAAGTGAAAATATTTTACAATGACACTAAAAGAGACCTAAAGAAATAATAGTTTGAGATTTGATATATTGACTTTTTGACAAAGATATCAAATATTCAGTTTTTACTTTGTTGTGAAAATTTAGATGGTAACTCCACTAAAATATCAGCCTCTAGACACAACCAATTAAAAATTTACAAGCAAAAAAAAAAAAAAAAA
>JBBPBS010000207.1:4578311-4629047 GCA_037974835.1 Cicer judaicum
TATTATGATTTAGTATTTAATATAAAATATTGATGTTATATTTATTTATTTTATAATTTTGACTATTTTCTAATATGATGGTATTATTATAATGTGAGTATTTTGAGAAATAAGTATAATTGTAGAGATTATTTTGAATCTGAGAGTTTGATTATTAGTAATATATATATATTTTTTTATATATTGATTATTTTAATTACTCTAATTTATAAAATATTAGTAATCTTTGGAAAACTAAATGGTATTTGGAGGAATATTAAAAAGGAAATTAAACAAATATTAATTTTATTTCCACAAAATAAAAATAATAATAGTAAAACAAAAATATAAATAAAGAGATCTTGTGAATCCTGATTTCTACTAAAATAAAACAAAACAAAGAAAAGGGAAGGGAGTTGGACAGGCAGCCTTAGAACCAAAAAGTAAACACAACAACAACCTATCGTTTGACACTGGTGAGCCATAATTGTCCCAGAAAAGTTTCTCTGTTTTCGTCCAAATTTTAGTATGTTGTTTTACTCATTTATCTATTCAATTAAACACAATTTTTCAGATTTTTAACAACCCGAATTTCTCCCTAAAATACCCGATTTCTCCGTTTACAGAAATTTTTATTTTGCACCGTTCTCCTTCACTGTAAGTCCGATTTGAGTGAAACCAACGCCAAAACGACCGTGTGAAAAGTGGCTATATTATCCACTGATTTGGTTTCTGATTTATGGTAATTTTGCTTGACTGAATTTCGAATTTAGTTTTTAGAGTATCTTCTCATAATTTATTTTTAACGTTTACCCATAAACTATCGAGTTAGATCGATTGAAGGACAAAGAGTCAATGAACAAAGGTTGTTTGCTCGTGGAATCGTATGCGTGTGTGAAAGCTTCAAAATAAGGTAAGGGGTGAGAGAGCGTTTGAATTCGTGAGTATAATATATTGTGAGATGAACGGGAAAACCGTATTTCCCAACGATTCATTCGGAGCTTGCTACGTACGGCAATAGCCCTTTGAGAGATAAATTGATTAATTTCAAATTTCCCACAAAACAAACTCGCACGTATTATTCAATTCAATCCAAAACACATCAATTCATTTCTCCACAAAATCCAATAATAAACGTATCAAATCTCACAAGCATTAATCATGAACACGACAAATACGCTGAACACAAATCATCACAACATACTACTCAAACACAACAAATTTCATTTACTCAAAATCATACATAAATGGGTTAAATTCATTTTCCTCCAAATCAACTCCAACCCTAATAAAATTATTTTCCAAACAACCACATGTAAGGCCCTAAATGCAATCTTAAAGTTTGGAAGGAGCCCTTACCTTCACGTTAGCCTTAACGTGCGATTACGACACCGTGAGTAAATCCGGTAAATTTTCCGCTTGCTACGCCGCTTCCAAAGTTGGTTCCCTAACACCGTAGCATGGTAGTGAGCAACTTTCCCTTCTATCACGTTGTGAAACGAAGCTTAGATCTATGTGAAACGGGGAGGTTTGTGTTTGACGGTTTTGAAATCTCTAACTTTGTTTTCGAATCCGAGAAGGAGGAAGGAGTTGAGAATTTGATCTTTCTCACCCACTAGCCTTGGGTTTCAATTTTCGAACTCAAAGGAAGCAAGGAAAACGAAAATGGATAATAATGGAGGAAAGGAGGAAGTCACGGGTGCGAGGAGGAAGAAGCAGCTTTTCTGTTTTTCTTTCTTTTTCTTTCCTTCCTTTCTCTTTTCTTTTCTTTTTCTTCTCTTTCTCTTTCCTTCCCTCTTATTTCCCTCCAATCATATAAATATAAATTTCTATATATTACTTACAATTAACAAATATCTCAAAATACCTAAATATTTGTTAAATTACCATTTCACTCATAACTTCCCAAACCACTTTGTTAAAAATATCTTCTCTTGTCGTAACTCAATTGACAGATGAAATTTCAGTAATCAAATTAATTAATTTATCGACGAACAAATTTAATCGGGGCATCAATATATATTTTTGGGGCATGTAAGCACACAAAATATTAATAACTTGGCTGGAAAGCCTCCGAGTTCAATACCCCAAATAATTTGTCATTAATGGTCTATATGAGGAATCAAATAATTTGTCATTAATTGTCTATATGAGGAATCAAATAATTTGTCAAAATTATAATGTTAATTAATAATATGTTAAATTTTACATTTTTCTAATTACTATATTATTTTAAAGAAATTCTAATTGCTAAACATTCATCACTAACTCAAATGTTGAGCCAAAAAATAAATCTCTCTCAAATGTGTGAGTATGATACATCAAATAAAAAATAATAATTTTTCAAATAAATCCATAATCAAGACCATCCTTTAAACACAACCAATATATTAAGTTTAGTATTCATAATTTTAAAAGTATATTAATAAATATTAATATATATAATTATCTACTGGAAAATCATATTAGACGTCCTCTTTTATCACTTGTATTATCGTGTAACTATATTTTTAAAATGATTGAGTAAAAAATTAATCTAAGTTGGATCATTTAGATAAAATACGAAATATAGTATTAAAAATGGTAAGACAAAATGAGTGTTGTTTTAATGATATTAAAAATGGTTGCAACTAACATTTTAATTTAACTCGTTCCTTACTTAATAGAAAAAACAATTAAGATAAAAATGGAACAACAAATCTAAATTTATTGTCAAAATATTGTTAGAGAATCATGTGTGTAATTTCGTATAAAGAACAAGTCTTCATCATCTGATTCTTCACTATCATTTTCCCATTCAATTTTCTCCGTTTCTTCAATGGCTGACAAAGCCTTAGAGTTCATCTTCTTTCCTTGGGATTTTAGGGCCAAGGATTTTGAATTTCAATTATCAATTTTATACGATTAACTTTCGTAAACTTTTGTTTATATATATAACTAATTACAAATTATGTTTGTTAAATTTTTGTGTTTAATATTTATTTTCGATTTGGCAAACTTTGCTTTATCTCAATAGTTTTAATCCGATAAATAAAATAAATTCAACTTATTTAACTAATACAATTGTGTTATACATTTATATCTCTTCTCTCTATAAATAGAGATGAATGTATACAATTTATTAAAAACCAAATTTTAGTTCTGTATTTTTAAATAAACTATGCTTCAATTATATAATCAAAGGTTTTATTTATTTGATAAGTATTAATTTTATTTTAATCATAATACACTATTCTTTCTGAGTTATATTTAATTTGCGTTATTGTATTTAATTATTATGTGATTACTGTATTTTTAAATTTGAAAATATTAAATTTTATTTTAAAGTTCTAACCCTCTTTAGCCTATATTTTTTCTTTAAACAAAAATGATATAACAATTATTGATTTTAATCATATAATTCAATTTACATAGACGTATATATATATATATATATATATATATATATATATATATTAAAGTATACTTTAATATGTATAAAATACATATTAAAGTATACCTTACAAATAGTTAATAATTGATCGTCCTTAAGTTCAGGTTCAACTGGAAAATGACGATATTGTTAGGTTGTATGTTTTTTCTCGAGTTCACTGTTGTGAATTCCAATGCTAATGGTTATTGTATGGACGATGTGCATTTGAGTGTTCTTGTTTCCTTTAATGAAATTATGACTTTACTTGAATGCACTACTTGTTTGATTTTCTTATATTATACTTGATAGAACTTGATTGTTCATTAAGATTGGTGTTTACGAAATGTCGAGACTTCATTAAGATTGATTAGTATTTTGGTGTATTTTGTGAGTTTATGTTGAGTTGTGATCATCGAATTGATATGAGTTAGATGTTGGGGATTTTCAAAGTGCAGATTATTTGGTGATCATATTTGGAGGGTCTGACAAGCCATCGATTTCGGCAAAGTACATTTAAATGAGCTTGACCATTGAGGGATACGGTCAAACTTTAAGGTATGATTGATAGACCTTGGGGGTATCTCTTGTGAGAAATTCCTAAGTAGATTAGTGGATTATTCTTAAAGGTCGAGAGCTACAGAGCAATACATGAGTACTCGGCCCGACTATTGAGTTTATGAGTTTACGGTTGAGTAGAAAGGATCTATGAGAACATGGTGATTTGCGATATGTTTGTCCACTTGTGTGGTAGCATAGTATTAAGCCTCTTAACCAAATACTTTAAAGTAGAATGATACCAAATGATGAAGAAGTGTAAAGTATAGGATATGCAAAACATGGCATATTTATGACTGTTTCATTGTGATTGAGTTCGATTAACCTTTGATATTTTGTTCTTGATGATTTTGATTGTTATGTCACCTTGTGATATTGTTCAAATTTAATTACTACCATTCGTTATTTGTGTTTGACTAGCTTAGCCTTGCATTCGCAAAATTACGGTTATTACAGGTTAGAGATTCTTAAAGTTTAAGTTTGGAAGAAGTTCGCTGTGATATGTGATACCCGAAATAAGATTTAAAAATTCAATTTTACTCATTTAATTAGATAAATTTTAGCGGTAGTATTAGTTTCTGTACTTAAATATAGAAATTATAGTCTAGTATATTGATATTTCACCATTTTATTTGAGAAATTTAGTTTAAAGTGACCGATATGTACTTTGAGAAATGTAATATCCTAAATTAGTTGCAGATTTTATTTTAAATTGGTAAAAGTTTTATTTATCCATTGTGAATTATTTTCAAAATAATATAGTAAAATTATTATATATATTATTTTGGGGTTTAGGATTTCACATGTGCGACTTGTTCCACTCTTGAAAATCTTAATTGTTTTTTACCTCTATGTCTCTATTCAATGAACAGTTTATCATGTCTTTTTTTACTTGATTTTTGTTGCACTAGGTCTCATGTTTGCTCTTCTTCTATTTTTACTCTTTCATTATTAAGAATATAACACCATGTAGTGTCGATTATTTTTTATTGAAGGTTAAGCTCTTTTTTGTGTGTCATCCTTTTTGTTTCACTTGTTAATTAACTCCTAGAGAAAACACGATTTGGCCAAAATAAAACTTTCAAAATGGAAAGACAACCTTAATGAAACGTATGTTTAGTGTCATTTATTAATTGAAACTATAAGCCTCCAAAAAATTAAGTGTGTACCATATCTACTTGATGAGATGAATGATAAGGATAAACAATTGTCAACCTTTGTATTAATGCTGTAAATATTAAAAGCATACACTAATGCTGCTAAATGTAAAAGCAAAAAATAGACATAAAAAAGTGGATATAATTTCAAAGGCGCTGATAATTGAGCTAAGATTCAATCAAGTAAGTTGCATTTGGTTTTGTTTTCATTTCAAAATTTTGTTGAACAAGAAGAAATCAATTATTTCCATAAAGTTAAGATTAAATCAAGTTTCAATACAAATCACAAAATATCTGATATGTGAATTTCAGACAATTACAAATTTGGTTAAATGAAAAGTGATCAAAACATAGTCATTGTTGTGCTGAGATTGAGGATGATATAAGATTACTATAAAAGCACTGAGACATCATGAAAGGTTTCAATATTTTGTTGTTCATCTCTTATTTCATATTATCACCATAAAAATTGGCTCAAGATTGAGAATAAGAGTGTTCAAAGAAAGTCGCCATATATGTCGATCTAATGCTCAGACTTGAGAAAACGTTTAAGAGGGAGAGTGTAAGACCCATAATTTTAAGCATATTTTATGTATTTTAGTGTATTTTGGTATTGAACTCGGAGGCTTTTTAGCACAAGTTATTAATATTTTGGGAGTTTAAAGGACCAAAAAGTTATATTGATGCTTGATTAAAATTAATCGTCGATCAATAAATTAAATTAACTGCGGTGGATCTTTTACGAAGAATTTAATTCTAGAGAGTTTCGTTAAAAATATCTTGGGCTGCTAAGAATTGCATCCGTCAATTGAGTTGCGACGAGAGTAGTTATTTTTATCAAAAAGTGGTTTGGAAAGTGATGGGCGAAATGGTAATGTTAATAAATATCTAGATATTTTGAGATATTTGTTAATTATAATTAATATATATATATATATATATATAGATATTTGTTTGGAGGAAAAAGGAAAGGAAATAGGATGGAAAGAAAAGGATATAAAGAAATAGAAAGGAAGGAAAAAGGAAGAAAGGAAAAATGAAGGAAAACAGAAAACATTTTCCATCTCCTTCCTCTCACTGCCTCGCGAAGCTTTCTATTCCTCCATTTTTCGTTTTTTGCTTCCTTTGAGTTCAAAAATTGAAACCCAAGGATTAGTGGATAAGAGAGCAAGGTTTTCTCAGCTCCATACTCCCTTGTTGATTAGAAAACGAAGAAAAACGGTATTAGGGATTTCAAAACCGTCTAACACAAACCTCCTTGTTTCATCTAGATATAGGCTTCGTTTCGCGAAGAGATAGAAAGGAAAGTTACTCACTACCACGCTACGGTGCTAGTGGACCAACTTTGGAAGCGACGTTGCGAGCGGAGATTTTATCGGATTTACCCGTGGCACCGTAATCGCACGTTAAAGCTAACGTGAAGGTAAGGGCTCCTTCCAAACTTTTAGTTTGCATTTATGGACTTATCTGTGGTTGTGTGGAAAAGAATTCTGTTAGGGTTAAAGTATTGATTTGGGAAAAATGAATTTAACTCATTTGTGTATGTTTTGAGTAAATGAAATTTGATGTGTTTGAGTGGTATGTTGTGTTGATTTGTGTTCGTCGTATTTGACGCGTTCTTAATTAATATTGATAAAATTTGATATGTTTATGATTGGAGTTGATAAAAATGTTAGAGTTGTTCTGCGTGAAATTTGAAAACCATTAGAGTTAAACGAGTATTAAGAATGGGGAATCTCTTAATGTTTGCGTTTACTTAATGTTGTCGTGAAAACGATTTTGTGGAGAAATGAATGGTTATGTTTTGGTGTGAATCGTGGATTGAATTTGATAATATGTTTGAGTTTGTTTTGCGTGGAATTTGAAAACCATTAAGTTAACTAGGTATTATGAATGGGGAATCTCCTAATATCTTGGTTAATTAATGTTGTTTTGAAAATCGTTTAAGTTAACTAGGTATTAAGAATGGGGAATCTCTTAATGTCTTGGTTACTTAATGTTGTTTTGAAAATCGTTTAAGTTAACTGGGTATTAAGAATGGGGAATCTCTTAATGTCTTGGTTACTTAATGTTGTTTTGAAAATCGTTTAAGTTAACTGGGCGTTAAGAATGGGGAATCTCTTAATGTCTTGGTTACTTAAAGTTGTTTTGAAAATCGTTTAAGTTAATTGGGCGTTAAGAATGGGGAATCTCTTAATGTCTTGATTACTTAATGTTGTTTTGAAAATCGTTTAAGTTAAATGAGTATTGAAAACGGAGAATCTTTTAATATCTGTATTTACTTAACTGGGTATTAAGAATGGGGAATCTCTTAATGTCTTGGTTACTTAATGTTGTTTTGAAAATCGTTTAAGTTAAAAGAATATTAAGAATGAGGAATCTCTTAATATGTCTGTTTGCTTAATGTTTGGCGTGAAAATCGTTTAAGTTAAGTGAGTATTAAAAATGGGGAATCTTTTAATATCTACATTTACTTAATGATTGTTATGGATGGAGTCAGTGTATGCTCATGCATTTCATTTGGTAAATTGTGCTGACCCGTGATAGGTGGCACCTCGGTAAACAGTATTGACCCGTGATAGGTGGTACGTTTACGATTTACTTTTTGGTAAGTTGTGCTGACCCGTGATAGGTGGCACCTCGGTAAATAGTACTTTGGCCTGTGATAGGCGGTACATTTACGACTTACGCTTTTTCTTTTAGTAAATCGTGCTGACCCGTGATAGGTGGCACCTCGGTAAACAGTACTGACCCGTGATAGGTGGTACGTTTACGATTTACGCTTTTTAGTAAATTGTGCTGACCCGTGATAGGTGGCACCTCTGTAATTGGTACTTTGGCGGTACAATTATGATTTATGGCCCTTCGAGGAGGGTTTTGGTTTGGAATTCTGAGTCCATGCATTTTGGCATATACGCATTGCATTAGGGTGCTTGACACACGAGTCGTGTTTGATTCAAGTGTATGATTGAGTGTTTGAACTTGAGATGACATTGTGATTGTGATGATTGTACTAAGTGTCTATGTTTTGGAACAAATTGTGTGTAAGTGAAATCGATTGTAAAACTGTTTCGAAACTCATGATGTTGTAGTGATTGTGTTACAAGTGTTAAGTGTTATGATTTGGAATTGTGTGATAGCATGTTGATTGCAAAACTATTTCGAAGTTCATGATGTTGTAGTGATTGTGTTGAAATTGCTAAGTGTTAAGATTTGGAGTTGTGTATGAATGTGATTGAGTTAGTTTATGTAATTTTGGAAGAATTTACAGGGGAATCGATTTACCCAATCGATTTGGTAATGTGTTTTTTTTTTCAAAAGCATCTAAGAAATCAATTTAGCAAATCGATTGGATTCATTACAGGGGCTCTGTCGTTCAGGAAATCGATTTGCCCAATCAATTGGATTCATTACAGGGGCTCTGTCTTTCAGGAAATCGATTTGCCCAATCGATTGGATTCAATACAGGGGCTCAATCTTTCACGAAATTGATTTGCCCAATCGATTTGACAATACAGGGGCTCAGACCTTCATCAATCGATTTCCCCAATCGATTGATGTAAGTTCAAAGTTCAGTTTTCACTAAAAAAATATCAGGAAATCGATTTGCCCAATCGATTGGCTCAGTATAAATTCTCATTTTGAGTTAGATAATCGATTGCTCAATGGTTTTATCAATGTTATGACTAGATATGCATTACTTGATGGATTGAGAACTTTATTTTGATTCCATTTTCATTTGGTAAGCATTATATGAACTTTTAGCATATGGAAAAACCCTTTCAAGGTGCATGCTTAGTGGAAAGGTTATTTGTGCATTTAAAATCTTAAATGTTATGATGTTAATTTCGGTTGGTGACCCTTTACAACTATTGTGGAAATCTGGGCTTTGCCCTCAGATGAGAACCAAGACCATCCTACCAGTCTGTACCCTGTGGATGGGGATGTAGTTGGAAACACCAGGCAGGAGCTATGTTAGGAGAATCTTGCGGAACGCGTGAAGATCACTCAGGATGTATAGTTTTGTGGAATGATCAAATTAGGTTGACATAGAGGGAACATATGTCTTTATTTTGAATTGCGTTTAATTTAAATTGGAAAATTGTATCTTTACTAATATTGTCAGCATGACCGTTTATATTCGATGGGTTCCATGTTATAGAGAGGGAATCACATGAGTTTTGAGTGGATTAACGTAATCTTTGAGATCAAAACTAATTAAATGGACAAGATATATCGTCAAAGTTTAATTTGACACCTTAGTGTCATTTGATCTCATCCCCCACACATATACATATAATAAGAAAGAGAGAAAAAGTTTATTTATTGCCACAAAAGTAATAATACAGTTAATTAGGTCAACCGATTTTTTATGTTTGTAGTGTTACATACATGTAGTAATATACATTATTTGTCCTTGCAAGTTTCCAAACATGAATTCATGATTCCATTAATGTTATGTGGATCTGAAAAAATAAAATATCAATATGTAAGAAACATCATGATTTAAGCCAACTGTATTAATTGATAGTATTAGATTGATAATCATGCCAATATATAATATAAAAGCGAGAAAGAATAAACATACCAATACCAATATTATTGGACTTCAATTAAGCACTATTTGTAGTACAATCACGTGCATTTTGTGATGAGTTCTTATGACAATTTAATCTACAAGTAGTAAGACAACCTACAAATGATGTAGGATTTCCTATGTCACTTGCACATTTCAAACCACACTAGCCAAGGCAAAGCAATACACCAATTCTACTATCTGCATTTTCATGTGCAAGTGTTGTTAGTGAAGAAGTTTCATTGGCAAGAGCAAAAATAAACATATTCATTGCCATAATTATGACCATAATCATAACAACATTTTTCATCTCACTCTTTGACATTTTTCTTGTATATCTTATAAATATTGTATTTCTCTTTCTATAATTAGGTTTGATTTGAAAATCTATGTTGTTCTCCATTTATAATCATTGAAAAACGTCATCTTGAGTACATTTCCAAACCCTAAATAAGAAATACATTGATGATTGTCAATTTTAGAATGTGACATGATTAACACTTATGTATCAAAAGCTTAAAAGTTAATATTTGCTACAATTAGATTTTCATATATTTTTAGCTTAATGGAAAAAAAATCAGATTTTTTCACAATTTATATATGTCATAATATTATGTTGTAACCGACTACACAAATATATATATGGTAAAATTTTATTAGATGTCTAAGTGAAAATATTTTACAATGACACTAAAAGAGACCTAAAGAAATAATAGTTTGAGATTTGATATATTGACTTTTTGACAAAGATATCAAATATTCAGTTTTTACTTTGTTGTGAAAATTTCTTCGATGGTCACTCCACTAATATATCAACCTCTAGACACAACCAATTAAAAATTGACAAGCAAAAAAAAAAAACTAGAATGAGTCCCACGGATTGCGCAAGATATATAGACTATAATTTATTATTATTATGGTGAATTAGACTTAAAATTTCAAAAATAATAAAACTTATTGATTTTGTTTGTAGAGTATTATTTTCAATTGAGTTTATTTGAGTAATTATTATATATGAGTTTATAAACACACATTTAAGAATAAGTAGAATATTTTCGAAAATGTAAAGTCAACTAATTCATATATTATGTTTTACTCATTGAATTACTATGTTAAAATTTTAGTTATATTTTTATGGCATATTAAACTTTTAAAAAAATATTTAAAAGTTTGATCAACCGAATTATAATTTAATGTGTTATATCATATTTCACTCATTAAAGATTATGTGTAAATAGAAAAATAAAGTATTATGTAAAAAAAAAAATATCTACGCATTAAATTATATTAATAAATATAAAGTTAATATTATATTAATCATTAATGGTCTATATGAGAAATCAAATAATTTGTCAAAATTATAATGTTAATTAATAATATGTTAAATTTTATATTTTTCTAATTACTACATTATTTTAAAGAAATACTAATTGCTAAACATTCATCACTAACTCAAATGTCGTGCCAAAAAATAAATCTCTCTCAAATGTGTGGGTATGATGCATCAAATCAAAAATAATAATTTTTCAAATAAATCCATAATGAAAAATTATTATTAAACACAGCCTATATATTATGTTTAGTATTCATAATTTTAAAAGTATTTTAAGAAATATTAATATATATAATTATCTACTGAAAAATCATATTAGACGTGCTCTTTTATCACTTGTATTATCGTGTAACTATATTTTTAAAATGATTGAGTAAGAAATTAATCTATGTTGGATCATTTAGATAGGATACGAAATATAGTATTAAAAATGGTAAGACAAAATGAGTGTTGTTTTAATGATATTAAAAATGGTTGCAACTAACATTTTAATTTAACTCGTTGCTTACTTAATAGAAAAAACAATTAAGAAAAAGTGGAACAACAAATCTAAATTTATTGTCAAAATATTGTTAGAGAAATATGTGTGTAATTTCCTATAAAGTACAAGTCTTCATCATCTGATTCTTCACTATGATTTTCCCATTCAATTTTCTCCGTTTCTTCAATGGCTGACAAAGCCTTAGAGTTCATCTTCTTTTCTTGGGATTTTAGGGCCAAGGACTTTGAATTTCAATTATCAATTTTATACGATTAAATTTAGTAAACTTTTGTTTATATATATAACTAATTACAAATTATGTTTGTTAAATTTTGTGTTTAATATTTATTTTCGATTTGGCAAACTTTGCTTTATCTCAATAGTTTTAGTCCGATAAATAAAATAAATTCAACTTATTTAATTAATACAATTGTGCTATACATTTATATCTCTTCTCTCTATAAATAGACATGATTGTATACGATTTATTAAAAGCCAAATTATGTTAAAAATTAAAAATAAATATAATTTCCATTAAATTCAAATTTTAGTTTTGTATTTTTAAATAAAATATGCTTCAATTATATAACCAAAGGTTTTATTTATTTGATAAATATTAATTTTATTTTAATCATAATACACTATTCTTTCTGAGTTATGTTTAATTTGCATTATTGTATTCAATTATTATGTGAGTACTGTATTTTTAAATTTGACAATATTAAATTCTATTTTAAAGTTCAAACTCTCTTTAGCCTATATTTTTTCTTTAAACAAAAATGATATAACAATTATTGATTTTAATCATATAATTCAATTTACATAGACGTGTATAATTACAAATAATAAACCCCAAGACATTTTGTCTCCATTCTATAATTACATGAGTTAAACCCCAAGACATTTTGTCTCCATTCTATAATTACAAATAATAATTTTGCATGTGGTGGAAATAGGAATAAAAATATAAAAAAGCAAGCCACCATACCATTAACAGCACAGATCATTCATGAGTGCAAATTCAAACTATTTATTTGATAGAGGGGAACAAGACTGCAAGGTCACGAATCTTGGCGGACAACAGACTCAATAACATTGGAAAAGGCACATGAAATCGCTGACATGCAATTTAAACAAAAATTAATACACACAGCAAAATCAAGAACGAAAAGGGATAAACAAGAAGCAAAAGAAACCACAAGAAGTAAGGAATTTTTGTAGTTCGCAAAATTTGAAATATATAAGGTAAAAGCACACAATCTTTAAATTCAAACATAAAATTTCCATATAAATACTACATAAACATACTCTTCTTTATCTCAATCTACTACAAACAAGTTATTCAATTTTCTCTTTAATATATGCACATTAACAAAATCGTTTCAAGTCAAAAAGTTCGTAGAAATTTCAAATTTTTAGTGTCTAAATACTTCACATGAAAAATACTATGATGGACCACCTTTGTGAACAGGTGTTTAAAATTCGCTTGAATCACTAATGATGATGGCAAGTATAATTATAGATTTCTTCCCAAATGTTACGGCCGGCAAGGAAAAGTGAGTATGTCCTTCAAATCTTAACAAACATCAATCAAGTCAACATCTTAGCCGTTAAATCATACTTCCAAAGAGTGTAATTCATCATCATTAGAGTTTCAAATGACTTTTAAGCAGTGGTTCACGACAGAAAAATTTCCCTACTAGACATATATATCTAACAAAGTTTACAAAACAAAATAATAATAACACAAGAAAATCTCAAACAATCACAAGCATAAATAAACATAACTAAGAACAAGGATTACTAGTGGATTATCAAAATATTATAATGATAATAATAGTACAAAAGAATAACAAGAATCATCCAGGTGACACAATAAAAATGTAAATAACGAGTAACTATCCACACATAATCAAATAGCAGAGTTACCAGAAACAAATTTAAACATGTATGAACACGCCAAAAATAAACTCTTTTATAAATCAGCATGTCCTTAAACTACATTGCAATTTTTAAACTAACTATTTTTATACCTGCAATCCTTAAACTAACTATTTTTAACTACAAATGCACATAATTAATTTGAAACACAACACGACAATTATAACATAAAGATTTCACTTTAACATGACAAAACTTGGTGCTTGTACAACAGAAAAATGTATGACAATCTATAAACG
Source organism: Cicer judaicum (assembly GCA_037974835.1). Lineage (NCBI taxonomy): Eukaryota > Viridiplantae > Streptophyta > Magnoliopsida > Fabales > Fabaceae > Cicer > Cicer judaicum. The sequence goes on from JBBPBS010000207.1 coordinate 4,591,985, forward strand.
GAGCTCGATCTATAAGGAGGAAGAAATATGCTCTTCTAATAGACACACATTATGGCATTACTTAATTAAAACTCAGGATGATAAAACTATACAATGAATTCCACAAGGCTCAAAAAACAAAATATAGATGGTTGAATATATAATAATTTAAACATAAACTATTAAAATAAAATAAGATAGATTACCAGTCACAATAACAAAGGAAAAGCCATACATTCAAGTATCATCATCAATTTAACCTTCAACAGAATAGTGTCATATTATTTGCCCAATGCAAAATAGCCAAAACAATAGACGTATGAGATTCTTTCACAACCAATAAGAGGGTACTAAAAGGAAAAGAAACAAGATTGTATAAAAATTAACAGCCCATAAATTGCTAAAACATTGGTTGAATTTTACTGCCTTCATCTTTCTATGCGAATAACAGATCTTTAAAGGCTTTTCAATTGTGATTGGTATTTTATTATCAGACATATGATAGACATCTTTCTATCTAATTATGCCCAAGCTTCACTCATGATACTACATGGCATTTAATGTAAACTAGCAGAAGTATAAGCCAGAAGCTATTCATGATTTCAAATAAATGAAATTTTCACAAAATAACAGAACAATGTTAGTAACATACATGACAACTATTTTAATACAAATGCAAAACAAGTTAGAATTTTATGTCAATGGTTTGTATAGTTATATTAACCCTTTTAAGTTTGATTAAATTTCTCTAATGCAAATTGGAAACATGTCAAGATGATATAATGTATAATCCGATGAAAGTCACACCACCTAGTGCATGTTCAATTTAATTTCACAATATCATCACATAACATACAATAAAAGTTCAATAAACACCTAATGAATAATAGTAAAAAGTAACACAATTGACAAGGACAAAAAAAAAAAATAATAGACACCTCGCCCACACGGCCTGATTGGACAGACCTACTATGATACCACTAATGTGACACTCTAAACCCAAATTAAAATAGAAAGTAAAATGTGTTAGTTTTGAAAGAGATTCGCTGCGTTTCCAAAATAAATTATACGAAATTTATTTTAAGCTATAAGGTTCAAGAATGCCACACTCACACTTACACAAAATGCTTGCATAAAAATTTTCAATAAAATTTCATTTTATATCGAATATAGTTGAGGTTTATTAAATACAATTTTTGACATAAAACACGTCCTAAACTTAGAGACAATTAATTTCTAAATTTGAATAAAAAATAAAAAAAACAAAATTGATCGATTGAATTAGCAAAAATCTAAATTAGTTCATAACTCAATAAAATGCGACAAATTAATCCCACCCAGTATAAAATAATTGAGAAGGACACGTAAAATATATTAAACACCGTATCGTATCAAATCACAATCAATAAGAATAATCAAGGTAAAACATTGATACAATCCACAACATCAAGTACGTAAACACACAAATCAAGTAATGTTATGCATGCTCTTATACTCTAGACTCCTTCTCTTTCTTTGGTACCTTTCTAACTCTAAAGTACTTGATTAGGAGGCTTGATACTATGCCACCACGCGAGTGGACAGACAATTCAAATTGGCGATGTCCTCATAGATCCCCTCAACTCAACCCGAGACACATATACGCGACAGTCGAGGTAAACGTGTGTTGCATGGTAGCTCCCGACATTTGGAGTGCTACCTCTAAGTCACTTAGGAATTCCCCACCCGAATACCTCCAAGGTCTAACAAACTTGCCCTAAGGCTTAACAGCAAACCGCCACAATCAGGCTCATTCAGTTGTACTTCCCCATAATCACTAGGCTTGTCAGGCCCTACCTATATGATGACCAAATAATCTCCACTTCAAAAATTATCAACAACTACTTTCTCCCCTCATTGGCCTAGGTTATTTACTCCATTAAGAGAACCATCATTGGCACAGGTCGAATTCGTCACTATTCAATTAAACACAATATGCATTTCATGATATTCATCAAGGTGGTAATATCACACGTCAAGGAGTACACGTCGTCATTGCAGATTTACATAGTCATATATTACATTCAGAATTTACCATCACAATACGTCATTTCAAACAATAAAGGGATTTCACTCACATATAATAATAAGACTAGATCATTCACACACACCACATCAATTGCAAGGAAAATAATTACAATTCATCATATTTTATATCATATATCAATATCAAAGATAGATATAAACAAAGCACATAATGCATCAAATACGCAATTCTACAATAATTCAGCTATCACACGATCTTCAAAAATCAAATCAAACAACATCCTATAAAAGTTTCTAATTCATATTTTAATCTCACAAAATTCAAGTTTGCTCATTAGTCCATTATTACTCAAAGGGCTTGTGCCATACGTAGCGAGCCCCGAATGAATTGTGGGAAATACGGTATTCCCGTTCATCTCACTTAACTTATACTCATGCATTCGAACTCACTCTCACCCCATACCTACTTTGACGATTTCGTTTGTTTATACGTTTCAGCAACACAATAGCATTAGCAATCCAAAGATATAATTATTTGATGAAGAGTCCATAGAATTATTGGAATGCATAAGAACGACTCGAAACATCGGTTACAGATAACAACAACGATGCTGGAATTCAAAAATTAAAGCAATTCAAAGTCATACTTTAATTAACATGAATAATGGAAACAAAATAAATGTTGAACGCAAGGTTCACTAAAAAACACTTACCGTAACACTGATGACAACGAGTTTTCACGAAGTTTGACGAAATTGAAAAACAAATATTATAGGACAAAACTCTCGATTGTAGATCACCAAATTGGTCTATGTTATTTAAGACCAACACCGCGGTGGCCGGAGAGAGGGCTTGCAGGCAGCGGTTTCTACCGACACTTATTTTTAAAATGCATTCCTTTATTGTTTTGAGTATTGGAAACAAAAGAGGGTGTCGAGAAGAGTTCAGATATGGTTTGTACTTTCACTTTTACGGAATATGGTGGCTGAGAAATTTGTCTAAGAGTGATCATGGAAATTTCAAAGTAAAAATGGGGACTAAGTGGTCTGTTTGTTATGGGTATGGCACGTACAGTTTATCAATTACTAGACTGGGCGCCTAAAAGGCAGCCATATTTAGTTAGTGGGGGAAATAATATGGAAGAAATGAGAATGTTGATTTGGTGCGGCGCATTCTTGCTGGTGGAAGGGATTCTTAGGCTTAGATTATTAGGCAGAGGAAACCAAAATAAAATAAATTAAAACACATTTGAATAATTAGTTACAAGGCAATATTTCTACTTTAATAATAATAATAATACTAATTAAATAAGATATGGTTCCTGAAGTTTAACAACGAAATCATATATTACCAAATAAAAAAATAAATTAACTAAATATTTGAAATATATATATATATATATATAAATTATATAAATCAATAAATTAAATTTAATATAATAGTTATCATATAAAAATTTTAGAGTGTTACAATTCTCCCCTCGTTAAAGAAATTTCGTCCTCAAAATTTATGGTGAACAACAAACGAACACATGGATAATTAAGCACCGTCATGGAATTCACTCGTTATCTAAGCACTATATGTCAAGAATCAAGTTACTTAGCAAGATAGACTAACAATGAATCATTTAAACACATCTAACATTATAGTCTTAAAAAAATTACCACAATTACTCACTACAATTTACAAAGGAAGTAGAACTCATAGAATTATTCAATAAAAACTCTACCTTAAGTTGAATGAACGAAAGAAAGAAAAAAATTTAAGCACATTATAAAGTTTAATTGATTTTTCAAATAGTGCTCTATTAGTGTTACTCTTCTAAAAGAATGTCTAAATCCCTGACAACCATTACCCTAAGGGTTTAACAAAAGTTAGATATATAGAGGAACATTTAATATATTCCACACATTCAATAATTACAAATAGTGAGTCATTCTCGCCTATTTGTACTGATAGTGAGTCATCGGGTTGATCAATCCCTTCTACTCATGTCAATTACTCAAGGTAACAATAGCTAAAAATCATTGAATTCAAATATAAATAATTAAAAGACTTTTAATGTGGTCGTAGTGTAGGAAGACATCGTCACATCTCCCAACTCTCTCACATTGTTAAACTCCTTTTAACTTCACAATTATTTTTTTATATATAAAAAAAAGTAGCAATTAGTACATGTACATAAATACTCATAATAAACATATAATATGACCATTAAAATTTATTGTTGTTTAATCATAGTCATAAAACAAATAAAATAGTACTTTGTGCTCGACTCGTCAATTTAAATTATAAGGCAATAGTTTAAAAATACGTCAACCAAAACTCAATCACACCTTTAGATAATTATAATTATTCATATGTCAAAAATAGCTATCATCCTTGCTTATTCCACTTAGAAAACAGATTAAGTATAATCTATAATTCAAATTTTTTAATCTCAGTTAAATAATCATAATAATATTTCAAGTAAGTAAAGGATAGTCAAATCAACTAGGGATGATGAACTTAATTGCCTAATACAATCAGTAACAACAATAGAAATGACACTTAAATTAAACTTAATCAACAATCAGACAAAAGAAATATTAAATTATCTCACTTTTAAACACTCCTAACAACTCTAAACTCTATAGACACATTCCCTTCAAAACCATTTAGAACACCTAAACCACAAGCAATTTTATATTCACAAAATCAAAACACAAGTTAGAGCTCAACCACAAGAGAGCAATATAACGAGAAACAAAAACAAGTTTTTCCTATATCAAAAGCCAAATATAAATATGCAATACATCCCTTTCAAAACCAGTAGAATAGATTTTAAAAACAACAAAATACTCTAGTTTTGTAAGAATCTTATTTCAATGAATTAGGTTCCCAGAGAGAAAGTTATGCTTGCTTAATGTAAGTCACACATACACACCATATATGCAGGCCTTTATCTGGTTTGTAAAAGTTTCAAGAAGAACTCTATATAAATTTATTCAAAATACTCCTATTTGCTAAGTCTCCAAGTAAAAAAAAAAACTCACTTACCCTGAAAGTTACCATCACTTATTCTTACCAACATCACATATTATGTTTGATGTGGTTCTACAGCAGTGCTACGTTAACTATTTCAGTAAACGCTAATCAATAAATATCCCTTCAGCATGAAATATACAAGTTATAATGTTAAATCAAATTAGTTGATCTGAGTAGTACAAGTGTTTGTTGGCTAACCCATTAAGTTCGTGGTATAAAGGAAAAGGCAAGTATACTTTCTTCTCTGGTAAAAAGTCATGAAGTCAACAATCACCTAGACAAAGATTAGCTTTTGACGTCGCATGCAAATTTAATTTTCCTCAAAGACAATAAATAGCACACTTCAGTATTTCACTTCAATACCCCATGTAACCATCATTATATATTAATAAGCCCATGATATAATCAACCCATATAAACAATAATCATCAGTGTATCCTCATGGTCAAGGGGGAAATGTTACTGCCAGAACTAACGAAAGTGGGACTGTTAATTGTTATAAAATAAAATCTAGAAAATCTATAGCAAACATCAGTGGACATTTTTCTTCACAGATAATATATACACACACATAGCAGAAAATATCAATAATTTTGTTCCCACGACTATCTCAAAAGAGGACCAATTTTCAAAAGTTTTTGTTTTTTGTTTTTTTTTTTCATTTCACAACATTTTTGTACATTCCCATAGTAAAAAAAATAAGATTGTCTAAACAAAACGTAATAATCATTTCTTAATTTGCACGCAACACTTGAGAAAATATTTATTACCATATCCATTATCACGACATGATGAAAGTGCCTCATTAAGAACAATTCAGCATCTTTCAACAGATTGTGAAAGAGTCAGCTATTAAGGGTAAACCGACAAGCTTTTTAGTTTTGAGTGGTGTTTATACTTTTGGTCTTACAAAAAAAAAAGGCAGCATAAATAATCAACAACTACTATAAAAATCTTACCCGATGATGGATATAACAACAATTTAGATATGAAACTGGCTACCAAAATACACGGATAACCCAACTACAAAAACTAGTGAGCTTGACCATTGAGGGATACGGTCAAACTTTAAGGTATGATTGATAGACCTTGGGGGTATCTCTTGTGAGAAATTCTTAAGTGGATTATTCTCAAAGGTCGAGAGCTACAGAGCAATACATGAGTACCCGGCCCGACCATTGCATTTATGAGTCTTCGGTTGAGTAGAAAGGATCTATGAGAACATGGTGATTTGCGATATGTTTGTCCACTTGTGTGGTAGCATAGTATTAAGCCTCTTAACCAAATAATTTAAAGTAGAATGATACCAAATGATGAAGAAGTGTAAAGTATAGGACAAGCAAAACATGGCATATTTGTGACTGTTTCATTGTGATTGAGTTCGGTTAACCTTTGATATTTTCTTCTTGATGATTTTGATTGTTATGTCACCTTGTGATATTGTGCAAATTTAATTACTATCATTCGTTATTTGTGTTTGACTAGCTTAGCCTTGCATTTGCAAAATTACGGTTATTACAGGTTAGAGATTCTTAAAGTTTAAGTTTGGAAGAAGTTCGCTGTGATATGTGATACCCAAAATAAGATTTAAAAATTCTATTTGACTCATTTAATTAGATAAATTTTAGTGGCAGTATTAGTTTCTGGACTTAAATCTAGAAATTATAGTCTAGTCAATTGATATTTCACCATTTTATTTGAGAAATTTAGTTTAAAGTGACCGATATGTACTTTGAGAAATGTAATATCCTAAATTATTTGCAAATTTTTTATTAAATTGGTAAAAGTTTTATTTATCCATTGTGAATTATTTTCAAAATAATATAGTAAAATTATTATATATATTATTTTGGGGTTTAGGATTTCACATGCGCGACTTGTGCCACTCTTGAAAATCCTAATTGTTGTTTGCCTCTATGTCTCTATTCGATGAACAGTTTAGCATGTCTTTTTTTACTTGATTTTTGTTGCACTAGGTCTCATGTTTTCTCTTCTCCTATTTTTACTCTTTCATTATTAAGAATATAACACCATGTAGTGTCGATTATTTTTTATTGAAGGTTCAGCTCTTTTTTGTGTGTCATCCTTTTTGTTTCACTTGTTAATTAACTCCCAGAGAAAACACGATTTGGCCAAAATAAAACTTTCAAAATGGAAAGACAACCTTAATGAAACGTATGTTTAGTGTCATTTATTAATTGAAACTATAAGCCTCCAAAAAATTAAGTGTGTACCATATCTACTTGATGAGATGAATGATAAGGATAAACAATTGTCAACCTTTGTATTTGTATTAATGTTGTAAATATTAAAAGCATACACTAATGCAGCTAAAATTTAAAAGCAAAAAATAGACATAAAAAAGTAGATATAATTTCAAAGGCGCTGATAATTGAGCTAAGATTCAATCAAGTAAGTTGCATTTGGTTTGGTTTTCATTTCAAAATTTTGTTGAACAAGAAGAATTCAAAATTTTGTTGAACAAGAAGAAATCAATTATTTCCATAAAGTTAAGATTAAATCAAGTTTCAATACAAATCACAAAATATATGATATGTGAATTTCAGACAATTACAAATTTGGTTAAATGAAAAGTGATCAAAACATAGTCATTGTTGTGCTGAGATTGAGGATGATATAAGATTACTATAAAAAGCACTGAGACATCATGAAAGGTTTCAATATTTTGTCGTTCATCTCTTATTTCATATTATCACCATAAAAATTGGCTCAAGAGTGTTCAAAGATAGTCGCCACATATGTCGATCTAATGCTCAGACATGAGAAAAATGTTAAGAGGGAGAGGGAATCACATGAGTTTTGAGTGGATTAACTTAATCTTTGAGATCAAAACTAATTAAATGGACAAGATATATCGTCAAAGTTTAATTTGACACCTTAGTGTCATTTGATCTCATCCCCCACACATATACATATAATAAGAAAGAGAGAAAAAGTTTATTTATTGCCACAAAAGTAATAATACAGTTAATTAGGTCAACAGATTTTTTATTTTTGTAGTGTTACATACATGTAGTAATATACATCATTCTTCCTAGCAATTTTCCAAACATGAATTCATGATTCCATTAATGTTATGTGGATCTGAAAAAATAAAATATCAATATGTAAGAAACATCATGATTTAAGCCAAATGTATTAATTTATAGTATTAGATTGATAATCATACCAATATATAATATAAAAGCGAGAAAGAATAAACATAGCAATACCAATATTATTGGACTTCGATTAAGCACAATTTGTAGTACAATCATGTGCATTTTGTGATGAGTTCTGATGACAATTTAATCTACAAGTAGTAAGACAACCTACAAATGATGTAGGATTTCTTATGTCACTTGCACATTTCAAACCACACTTGCCAAGGCAAAGCAATACACCAATTCTACTATCAGCATTTTCATGTGTAGGTGTTGTTAATGAAGAAGTTTCATTGGCAAGAGCAAAAATAAACATATTCATTGCCATAATTATGACCATAATCATAACAACATTTTTCATCTCACTCTTTGACATTTTTCTTGTATATCTTATAAATATTGTATTTCTCTTTGAATAATTAAGTTTGATTTGAAAATCTATGTTGTTCTCCATTTATAATCATTGAAAAACGTCATCTTGAGTACATTTCCAAACCCTAAATAAGAAATACATTGATAATTGTCAATTCTGGAATGTGACATGATTAACACTTATGTATAAAAGTTAATATTTGCCACAATTAGATTTTCATATATTTTTAGCTTAATGGAAAAAAAATCAAATTTTTTCACCATTTGTATATGTCATAATGTTATTTTGTAACCGACTACACAAATATATATATATATATATATATATATATATATATATGGTAAAATTTTATTAGATGTTTAAGTGAAAATATTTTACAATGACACTATAAGCGACCTAAACAAATAATAGTTTGAGATTTGATATATTGACTTTTTGACAAAGATATCAAATATTCAGTTTTTACTTTGTTGTGAAAATTTCTTAGATGATCACTCCACTAAAATATCAGCCTCTAGACACAACCAATTAAAAATTGACAAGCAAAAAAAAAAAAAACTAGAATGTGTCCCACGGATTACGCAAGATATATAAACTATAATTTATTGTTATTAAGGTGAATTAGATTTAAAATTTCAAAAATAATAAAACTTATTGATTTTGTTTGTAGAGTATTATTTTCAATTGTGTTTATTTGAGTAATTATCATATATTGGTTTATAAACACACATTTAAGAATATGTAGAATATTTTCGAAAATGTAAAGTCTACTAATTCATATATTATGTTTTACTCATTGAATTATTTTGTTAAAATTTTAGTTATATTTTAATGACATAGTAGGATATTAAACTTTTAAAAAAATATTTAAAAGTTTGATCAACCGAATTATAATTTAATGTGTTATATCATATTTCACTCATTAAAGATTTTGTGTAAATAGAAAAATAAAGTATTATGTAAAAAAAATATCTACGCATTAAATTATATTTATAAATATAAAGTTAATATTATATTAATCATTAATGGTCTATATGAGGAATCAAATAATTTGTCAAAATTATAATGTTAATTAATAGTATTTTAAATTTTACATTTTTCTAATTACTATATTATTTTAAAGAAATACTAATGGCTAAACATTCATCACTAACTCAAATGTCGAGCCAAAAAATAAATCTCTCTCAAATGTGTGGGTATGATGCATCAAATCAAAAATAATAATTTTTCAAATAAATCCATAATGAAGACCATCCTTTAAACACAGCCTATATAATAAGTTTAATATTCATAATGTTAAAAGTATTTTAATAAATATTAATATATATAATTATCTACTGGAAAATCATATTAGACGTGTTCTTTTATCACTTGTATTATCGTGTAACTATATTTTTAAAATGATTGAGTAAGAAATTAATCTAATTTGGAACATTTAGATAGGATACGAAATATAGTATTAAAAATGGTAAGACAAAATGAGTGTTGTTTTAATTGTAACACCCCAAATTTTATAATAAACAACTTTATTAATTAAATAGAATTTTAAATAATTAATTTGATGACTAGTATTATTTTAGAATATATGTTGATAAATTTTATGGCTAATTTTCATGATATGAATGCTTTCTATGATGTGTTAGTTTGATACATGTTATATTACATGAGCGATATAAATAATGCGTATTATATTTTGTTATTTGATATATTTAAAAAAAAAAAGTATTTTAGTGTAATATATATTTTAAAGAAAAAGATTTTATGTGATTTTACGTGTATATGCATGTACCCAATTAATGTAATACTTTTATGTGGGCTTGACTTATGTTAAGTATGCAGATAGTTATATTTCAATTATTTATAACTATTTTCTATTTTTAATTATTTTTTTATAAATGATTATCTTGATATAGAATTGATATTGTGTTTGATTTCGTTTATTTTTAAATACTTGTTATGGTATTGTGATTTAATATATATTTATTATGATTTAGTAATTAATATAAAATATTGATGTTATATTTATTTATTTTATAATTTTGACCATTTTCTAAAATGATGATATTATTATAATGTGAGTATTTTCAGAAATAAGTATAAATGTAGAGATTATTTTGAATGTGAGAGTTTTGATTATTAGTAATATATTTTTTTATATTGATTATTTTAATTACTCTAATTTATAAATTATTAGTAATGTTTGGAAAACTAAATGGTGTTTGGAAGAATATTAAAAAGGAGATTAAATAATTATTAGTTTTATTTTAACAAAATAAAAATAATAATAGTAACATATAAATAAAGAGACCAATGGGTTTAACTCTATGAACCCTAATTGTTAATAAAATAAACCAAACAAAAGAAGGGAAGGGAATTGGAAGGGCAGCCGTAAAGCCAAAGAGGAAACACAACAATAACCTTATCGTTTGACACCGGTGATGTTCTAGAAAACTTTCTCCATTTTCGTCCAAATTTGAGTATGTTATTTCATTCATTTAACTCGTCAATTAAACATAATTTTTCAGATTTTTAGAACCCCAATTTCTCTCTAAAATACTCGACTTCTCCGTTTGTAGAATTCGTTATTTTGCATCGTTCTCGTTCACCGTAAGTCCGATTTGAGTGAAACCAACGCCAAAACGACCGTGTGAAAAGTGACTATATTATCCACTGATTGGTTTTCTGATTTATGGTAATTTTATTTGGCCGATTTTCAAATTTAGTGTTTAGAATATCTCCTCATAATTTATTTTTGACGTTTACCCATAAACTGTCGAGTTAGATCTATTGAAGGACAAAGAGTCAAAGAGAAAAGACTGTTTGGGCGTCGAATCATATTCATAGGTGAAAGCGTCGAAATAAGGTAAGGGGTGAGAGAGCGTTTGAATTCATGAATATAATATATTGTGAGATGAACGGGAAAACCGTATTGTCCAACGATTCATCCGGGACTCGCTACGTATGGCAGTAGCCCTTTGAGGAATAAATTAATTAATTTACAAATATTGAAATTGTGAGATTAAAATATAGAATAGAAATATTTGTAGGGTGTTGATTGATTTAATTTCATTGAATGTGTGAAATTGATATTATTGTGATATTGGGTGTCGACTTAAATTTATATATATATATATATATATATATATATATATATATATATATATTTGTGTGTGTGTGTGTGTGTGTGTGATTAGATGAGTTTATGTGATGTGATAACAAAAGATGGATGTGTTGTGGTAATTCTATGTGATGATGATGATGTATGATTAATAATTGTGATGTTATAAATTTGTGATAAGTTTATGTGATGATGTTTGATTGATGATAGTGATGCTATAAATTTGTGATGAGTTTATGTGATGAGATATGATTAATGATAGTGATGTTGTGAATTTGTAATGAGAATATTGAAGTAACCCCATGATTGGTGAATAATTATGATTTCAATTTGTGTTTGAGATGACGGTTTTAATGGAGTATCATAAACCAACGAGGGGAGAAAATAAATATTGTGAATTTGTGAAGTGGAGATTATTTTGTCATCATATAGGTAGGGCCTGACAAGCCTAGTGATTATGGGGAAGTACAACTGAATGAGCCTGATCGTGGCGGTCTGTTGTCGAGCCTTAAGGCAAGATTGTTAGACCTTGGAGGTATTCCGGTGGGGAATTCCTAGGTGACTTGGAGGTAGCACTCCAAATGTCGGGAGCTACCATGCAACACACGTTTACCTCGACTGTCACGTATATGTGTCTCGGGTTGAGTTAAGGGGATCTATGAGGACCGGACCAATTTGAATTGTCCGTCCACCGGGATGGTGGCATAGTATCATGGCCTCCTAACCAAGTACTTCAGAGAGTTAGAATGGTACCACATTGTGAAGTAGAGTCTAAGCTCATGCATAGCATTGCATTTCCTTGTGATTGTTTTGTTGTGATTGATGTGTTTCAAAGGTAATATTAATTAGATGATTTGATGCATATTATAATGAGATGATTATTTTACTTGAGTGACTTTGATGTTATAGTATGATACTATTTAATTAAATATTTTGATATATCGTAAAGTGATTATGATATGGTTCTATTATGATTGTTTGTGTGTTCTTCTTAATCATATTATACTATTAACATGATTTCAAAACTCACCTCCTTCGTTGTTTGTGTTTGACTGGCTGGGCCCTGCATTTGCGAAATCGCAGTTATAACAGGTTAATGAGTCTTGAAGTTCAAGTTTGGGAGGAACCCCGCTCTAAAAGGTGATACCGGGAACAAGGGTTTTAATTTGTATTTTCCTTATTTAATTCGAATAAATATTTTGTATGAAAACCTTAGAAGTACTAGTAAGTTTTTAGAATTAAATCAAGTGATTATACTTAAATCAAGCTTATCAGGATTGCACTATTTTAATGGATAAAATAAATTTAAAGTGTTTTTATTTCTATTTTTGAGAAACGTGATATCCTAAATTAAATATAAAGTTTTTAATTCCTTGGAAATATATTTTTATTTATACGCCCCAAATTTTATAGGAATATTATATAAGTTATTATATATATTATTTTGGGATTTAGGGTGTCACATTAATGATATTAAAAACGGTTGCAACTAACATTCTAATTTAACTCGTTGCTTACTTAATAGAAAAAACAATTAAGAAAAAGTGGAACGACAAATCTAAATTTATTGTCAAAATATTGTTAGAGAAATATGTGTGTAATTTCGTATAAAGTACAAGTCTTCATCATCTGATTCTTCACTATGATTTTCCCATTCAATTTTCTCCGTTTCTTCAATGGCTGACAAAGCCTTAGAGTTCATCTTCTTTCCTTGGGATTTTAGGGCCAAGGACTTGGAATTTCAATTACCAATTTTATACGATTAAATTTAGTAAACTTTTGTTTATATATATAACTAATTACAAATTATGTTTGTTAAATTATTGTGTTTAATATTTATTTTCGATTTGGCAAACATTGCTTTATCTCAATAGTTTTAGTCCGATAAATAAAATAAATTCAACTTATTTAATTAATACAATTGTGCTATACATTTATATCTCTTCTCTCTATAAATAGACATGATTGTATACGATTTATTAAAAACCAAATTATGTTAAAAATTAAAAATAAATATAATTTCCATTAAATTCAAAATTTAGTTATGTATTTTTAAATAAACTATGCTTCAATTATATAACCAATGGTTTTATTTATTGGATAAATATTAATTTTATTTTAATCATAATACACTATTCTTTCTGAGTTATGTTTAATTTGCTATATTGTATTTAATTATTATGTGAGTACTGTATTTTTAAATTTGAAAATATTAAATTCTATTTTAAAGTTCTAACTCTCTTTAGCCTATATTTTTTCTTTAAACAAAAATGATATAACAATTATTGATTTTAATCATTTAGTTCAATTTACATAGACGTGTGTATATATATATATATATATATATATATATTAAAGTATACTTTAATATGTATTATAAAATACATATTAAAGTATACATTACAAATAGTTAATAATTGATCGTCCTTAAGTTAAGGCTTAGACGGTTAAAATAATTATAATTGATCTACATGGGTTTAGATTTGCATATTTATTTAGCCTTTTCTGGTTATTGTTCGCCCCTATTACAAAGAAAAAGAAGTGAGCACGTCAAGTTGTTTGGATTCGTTGTTGTCGTAGAGATTTTTATGTTTGGTGAAAGTTCCAAGTGAGGTAAATGGGTGAGAGAATGTTTGATTTAATGAGTATAACATATAAGGTGAGATGATTTGGAATGCTGTAATTCTGACAAGTAATAAATTAGAAATATATGACTAGTAACAATGAGGACTAAAATATGATTTAGATATCTATGGAATTTTTGTGTATTAATTTATGTCAATATTGCATGATATGTGATTTTTGTGAATTCCAATGCTAATGGTTATTGTATGGAAGATGTGCATTTGAGTGTTCTTGTTTCCTTTAATGAAATTATGACTTTACTTGAATGCACTACTTGTTTGATTTTCTTATGTTATAATTGATAGAACTTGATTGTTCAATAAGATTGGTGTGTACGAAATGTTGAGACTTAATTAAGATTGTTTAATATGTATATAATGATGTAAATTCTGATTAAAATTATGGAATGAAATATATATACAAACACATAAATTTTGGTGTATTTTGTGATTTTATATTGAGTTATCGAGTTATGATCATCAAATTGATATGAGTTAGTTGTTGGGGATTTTCAAAATGCAGGTTATTTGGTCATCATATTCGGAGGGTCTGACAAGCCCAACGATTTCGGGAAAGTACATTTAAATGAGCTTGGCCATTGAGGGACACGATCAAACTTTAAGGTATGATTGATAGACCTTGGGGGCATCTCTTGTGAGAAATTCCTAAGTGGATTATTCTCAAAGGTCGAGAGCTACAGAGCAACACATGAGTACCCGGCCCGACCATTGCGTTTATGAGTCTTCGGTTGAGTAGAAAGGATCTATGAGAACATGGTGATTTGCGATATGTTTGTCCACTTGTGTGGTAGCATAGTATTAAGCCTCTTAGCCAAATAATTTAAAGTAGAATGATACCAAATGATGAAAAAGTGTAAAGTATAGGACAAGCAAAACATGGCATATTTGTGACTGTTTCATTGTGATTGAGTTCGGTTAACCTCTGATATTTTCTTCTTGATGATTTTGATTGTTATGTCACCTTGTGATATTGTGCAAATTTAATTACTATCATTCGTTATTTGTGTTTGTCTAGCTTAGCCTTGCATTTGCAAAATTACGGTTATTACAGGTTAGAGATTCTTAAAGTTTATGTTTGGAAGAAGTTCGCTGTGATATGTGATACCCAAAATAAGATTTAAAAATTCTATTTGACTCATTTAATTAGATAAATTTTAGTGGCAGTATTAGTTTCTGGACTTAAATCTAGAAATTATAGTCTAGTAAATTGATATTTCACCATTTTATTTGAGAAATTTAGTTTAAAGTGACCGATATGTACTTTGAGAAATGTAATATCCTAAATTAGTTGCAAATTTTTTATTAAATTGGTAAAAGTTTTATTTATCCATTGTGAATTATTTTCAAAATAATATAGTAAAATTATTATATATATTATTTTGGGGTTTAGGATTTCACATGCGCGACTTGTGCCACTCTTGAAAATCCTAATTGTTGTTTGCCTCTATGTCTCTATTCGATGAACAGTTTAGCATGTCTTTTTTTACTTGATTTTTGTTGCACTAGGTCTCATGTTTTCTCTTCTGCTATTTTTACTCTTTCATTATTAAGAATATAACACCATGTAGTGTCGATTATTTTTTATTGAAGGTTAAGCTATTTTTTGTGTGTCATCCTTTTTGTTTCACTTGTTAATTAACTCCCAGAGAAAACACGATTTGGCCAAAATAAAACTTTCAAAATGGAAAGACAACCTTAATGAAACGTATGTTTAGTGTCATTTATTAATTGAAACTATAAGCCTCCAAAAAATTAAGTGTGTACCATATCTACTTGATGAGATGAATGATAAGGATAAACAATTGTCAACCTTTGTATTTGTATTAATGTTGTAAATATTAAAAGCATACACTAATGCAGCTAAAATTTAAAAGCAAAAAATAGACATAAAAAAGTAGATATAATTTCAAAGGCGCTGATAATTGAGCTAAGATTCAATCAAGTAATTTGCATTTGGTTTGGTTTTCATTTCAAAATTTTGTTGAACAAGAAGAAATCAATTATTTCCATAAAGTTAAGTTAAATCAAGTTTCAATACAAATCACAAAATATCTGATATGTGAATTTCAGACAATTACAAATTTGGTTAAATGAAAAGTGATCAAAACATAATCATTGTTGTGCTGAGATTGAGGATGATATAAGATTACTATAAAAAGCACTGAGACATCATGAAAAGGTTTCAATATTTTGTTGTTCATCTCTTATTTCATATTATCACCATAAAAATTGGCTCAAGATTGAGAATAAGAGTGTTCAAAGATAGTCGCCACATATGTCGATCTAATGCTCAGACTTGAGAAAAAGTTTAAGAGGGAGAGGGAATCACATGAGTTTTGAGTGGATTAACGTAATCTTTGAGATCAAAACTAATTAAATGGACAAGATATATCGTCAAAGTTTAATTTGACACCTTAGTGTCATTTGATCTCATCCCCCACACATATACATATAATAAGAAAGAGAGAAAAAGTTTATTTATTGCCACAAAAGTAATAATACAGTTAATTAGGTCAACTGATTTTTTATTTTTGTAGTGTTACATACATGTAGTAATATACATTATTCGTGCTAGCAATTTTCCAAACATGAATTCATGATTCCATTAATGTTATGTGGATCTAAAAAAATAAAATATCAATATGTAAGAAACATCATGATTTAAGCCAACCGTATTAATTTATAGTATTAGATTGATAATCATACCAATATATAATATAAAAGCGAGAAAGAATAAACATACCAATACCAATATTATTGGACTTCGATTAAGCACAATTTGTAGTACAATCATGTGCATTTTGTGATGAGTTCTTATGACAATTTAATCTACAAGTAGTAAGACAACCTACAAATGATGTAGGATTTCCTACGTCACTTGCACATTTCAAACCACACTTGCCAAGGCAAAGCAATACACCAATTCTACTATCATCATTTTCATGTGTAGGTGTTGTTAGTGAAGAAGTTTCATTGGCAAGAGCAAAAATAAACATATTCATTGTCATAATTATGACCATAATCCTAACAACATTTTTCATCTCACTCTTTGACATAATATTAAATTCTTTCTATCATACTTTGTTAAATAAAATCTTATTATACTAATATGAGTGTTTAAAGATATTGAATATATTTTTGAATTATATTACAATGCATTAATGTATTATAAGATGAAGTGTCAATGTATTATTAATAAATTAATTAATTACCTATCGGAGTAAGTAACTAATTTGTAATTAGTTGTTGCGTTGATTTATTCTCACTCGTGGACTGTTAGAGACGGTGGTTGGCGAAGACGTGACACATTAAAACAATTAATTAATAGAAAAAACAATTAATAAAAAGTAGAACAACAAATCTAAATTTATGGTCAAAATATTATTAGAGAAATATGTGTGTAATTTCGTATAAAGTACAAGTCTTCATCATTTGATTCTTCACTATGATTTTCCCATTCAATTTTCTCCGTTTCGTCAATGGCTGACAAAGCCTTAGAGTTCATCTTCTTTCCTTGGGATTTTAGGGCCAAGGACTTTGAATTTCAATTATCAATTTTATACGATTAAATTTAGTAAACTTTTGTTTATATATATAATTAATTACAAATTATGTTTGTTAAATTTCTGTGTTTAATATTTATTTTCGATTTGGAAAACTTTGCTTTATCTCAATAGTTTTAGTCCGATAAATAAAATAAATTCAACTTATTTAATTAATACAATTGTGCTATACATTTATATCTCTTCTCTCTATAAATAGACATGATTGTATACGATTTATTAAAAACCAAATTATGTTAAAAATTAAAAATAAATATAATTTTCATTAAATTCAAATTTTAGTTTTGTATTTTTAAATAAACTATGCTTCGATTATATAACCAAATGTTTTATTTATTTGATAAATATTAATTTTATTTTAATCACAATACACTATTCTTTTTGAGTTATGTTTAATTTGCATTATTGTATTTAATTATTATGTGAGTACTATATTTTTAAATTTGAAAATATTAAATTCTATTTTAAAGTTCTAACTCTCTTTAGCCTATATTTTTTCTTTAAACAAAAATGATATAACAATTATTGATTTTAATCATCTAATTCAATTTACATAGGCGTATATATATATATATATATATATTAAAGTATACTTTAATATGTATTATAAAATACATATTAAAGTATACATTACAAATAGTTAATAATTGATCGTCCTTAAGTTCAGGCTCAACAGGAAAATAACGATATTGTCAGGTTGTATGTTTTTTCTTGAGTTCACAGTTGTGTGAGTTAATTACAATGGAACTTATCATCGCTTAGACGGTTAAAATAATTATAATTGATCTAAATGGGTTTATATTTGCATATTTATTTAGCCTTTTTCGGTTATTGTTCGCCCCTATTACAAAGAAAAAGAAGTGAGGACGTCAAGTTGTTTGGATTCGTTGTTGTCGTAGAGATTGTTATGTTTGGTGAAAGTTCCAATTGAGGTAAATGGGTGAGAGAATGTTTGATTTAATGAGTATAAGGTGAGATGATTTTGAATGCTGTAATTCTGACAAGTAATTAATTAGAAATATATGACTAGTAACAATGAGGACTAAAATATGATTTAGATATCTATGGAATTTTTGTGTATTAATTTATGTCAATATTGCATGATATGTGATTTTTGTGAATTCCAATGCTAATGGTTATTGTATGGAAGATGTGCATTTGAGTGTTCTTGTTTCCTTTAATGAAATTATGACTTTATTTGAATGCACTACTTGTTTGATTTTCTTATGTTATAATTGATAGAACTTGATTGTTCATTAAGATTGGTGTTTATGAAATGTTGAGACTTGATTAAGATTGATTGGTAGGTATATAATGATGTAAATTCTGATGAAAATTGTGGAATGAAATATATATACAAACACATAAATTTTGGTGTATTTTGTGAATTTATATTGAGTTATCGAGTTAGGATCATCGAATTGATATGAGTTAGATTTTGGGGATTTTCAAAATGCAGATTAATGTTGTAAATATTAAAAGCATACACTAATGCTGCTAAAATTTAAAAGCAAAAAATAGACATAAAAAAGTAGATATAATTTCAAAGGCGCTGATAATTGAGCTAAGATTCAATCAAGTAAGATGCATTTGGTTTGGTTTTCATTTCATAATTTTGTTGAACAAGAAGAAATCAATTATTTCCATAAAGTTAAGATTAAATCAAGTTTCAATACAAAGCACAAAATATCTGATATGTGAATTTCAGACAATTACAAATTTGGTTAAATGAAAAGTGATCAAAACATAGTCATTGTTGTGCTGAGATTGAGGATGATATAAGATTACTATCAAAGCACTGAGACATCATGAAAGGTTTCAATATTTTGATTTTCATCTCTTATTTCATATTATCACCATAAAAATTGGCTCAAAATTGAGAATAAGAGTGTTCAAAGATAGTCGATCTAATGCTCAGACTTCAGAAAAAGTTTAAGAGGGAGAGGGAATCACATGAGTTTTGAGTGGATTAACGTAATCTTTGAGATCAAAACTAATTAAATGGACAAGATATATCGTCAAAGTTTAATTTGAGACCTTAGTGTCATTTGATCTCATCCTCCACACATATACATATAATAAGAAAGAGAGAAAAAGTTTATTTATTGCCACAAAAGTAATAATACAGTTAATTAGGTCAACCGATTTTTGATTTTTGTAGTGTTACATACATGTAGTAATATACATTATTTGTCCTTGCAAGTTTCCAAACATGAATTCATGATTCCATTAATGTTATGTGGATCTGAAAAAATAAAATATAAATATGTAAGAAACATCATGATTTAAGCCAACTGTATTAATTTATAGTATTAGATTGATAATCATACCAATATATAATATAAAAGCGAGAAAGAATAAACATACCAATAATATGAGTAAGAAGAACACGCAAACAATCATAATAGAACCGTATCATAATCACTTTACGATATATCAAAATATTTAATTAAATAGTATCATACTATAACATCAAAGTCACCCAAGTAAAATAATTATCTCATTATAATATGCATCAAATCATCTAATTGATATTTCCTTTGAAACACATCAATCACAACAAAACAATCACAAGGAAATGCAATGCTATGCATGACCTTAGACTCTACTTCACAATGTGGTACCATTCTAACTCTGAAGTACTTGGTTAGGAGGCCATGATACTATGCCACTACAAGAGTGGACGGACAATTCATGAATGGCCAAGTCCTCATAGATCCCCTCAACTCAACCCGAGACACATATACGCGACGATCGGGGTACTCTTGTGTTGCACGGTAGCTCCCGGCCTTAGGGAATAACCCACTAATCCACTTAGGAATTCCCCACTAGGTGTACCCCCAAGGTCTATCAGTCTTACTTTACAGTTCGACTGTAGCCCTCCACGATCAGGCTCATTCAGTTGTACTTCCCCAGAATCAATAGGCTTGTCAGGCCCTACCTATATGATGACAAAATAATCTTCACTTCACAAATTCACAATATTTATTGTCTCCCTTGTTAGCTTAGACTACTCCATTAAGAGCACCATATTTAAGAATCATCACTATCTCATCAAGTATGGGGTACTTCAATATTTTCATCACAATTTTATAATATCATTAATCATAAATAATCATGATCATCATATAAACTCATCACAATTTTATAACATCACTATCATCAATCAAAAATCATCATTATCATCACGTAAGCATATATCAAACCATGCATCCATATTTTATTATCACATCACATAATTTCATCTAAGCAAACATGTACACATAATTTCATTCAACATCCAACATCACAATAATAACAAATATCAACTACCACACAAGTATCAAAAATTAAATCAATCAACACCTTATAAAAATTTCTATTTCACATTTTAATCTCACAATTCTCATATTTCAAATTAATCAATTTATCTCTCAAAGGGCTACTACCGTGACGTAGCAATCCCCGGATGAATCGTTGGGAAATACGGTTTTCCCGTTCATCTCACAATATATTATACTCATGAATTCAAACGCTCTCTCACCCCTTACCTTATTTTGACGCTTTCACACATGAATACGATTCCACGAGCAAACAACCTTTGTTCATTGACTCTTTGTCCTTCAATCGATCTAACTCGACAGTTTATGGGTAAACGTCAAACATAATTTAAGAGGAGGTATTCTAAACAACTAAATTCGAAAATCGGTCAAAGAAAATTACCATAAATCAGAAAACCAATCAGTGGATAATATAGCCACTTTTCACACGGTCGTTTTGGCGTTGGTTTCACTCAAATCGGACTTACGATGAAGGAGAACGGTGCAAAATAACGAATTCTACTCTTTGGTTCTACGGCTTCCCATTCAACTCCCTTCCATTTTTTGTTTGTTTGTTTTATTTTAGTACAAATCAGGGTTCAGAAGGTCTCTTTATTTATGTTTTTGTTTTGAAAAACGGCAAATAGAAAATAAGCAGCAAAACTTAACAAACTCATCTAAATATTAGCAAAACCTAACAAACGCATCTAAATATTTGTAAAATTAGTTAACAGTCCATGCCTACCTAACAAATTCATCTAAATATTTGTAAAATTAGTTAACAGCCCATAAAAATACTATCATCTTTATAAAATAGTCAAAACGATTAAATAAATATAACATCAACAATTTATATTAATTACTAAATCACAATAAAGATGTATAAAATCATCATGTCATATGTTATACATAAAAGTAAAGGAAATCAATCACAATATTTCTAACATATCAAAATAGTTATTTATAAATTAAATAATTTAAAATAGAAAGTAGTTATAAATAATTGAAATATAACTACATACATACTTAACATCAATCTAATGCACAGAAAAATATTACATTAATTGGGTACACGTATATACACGTAAAATCGCATAAAATCTTTTTCTTTAAAATATATATTACACTAAAATACTATTATTATTTTTTAAATATATCAAATAATAAAATATAATATGTATTATTTATATCACTCATGTAATATAACATGTATCAAACTAGCACATCATAGAAAGCATCCATATGACGAAAATTATCCACGAAATTTATCAACATATATTCTAAAATAATATTCGTCATCAAATTAATTATTTAAAATTCTATTTAATTAATAAAATAGTTTATTATAAAATTTGGGGTGTTACAATTCTCCCCTTGTTAAAGAATTTCGTCCTCGAAATTTTCGGTGAGTCAACTAATATCCAACTTATCATTGTTAAGATTCAAATTTAGTCTATAACCATATTTAAGACATTCAATCTACCATTAAGCACATCATATAAAATTCAACAAACATAGCATGATAGACTAACATGACAAAATAAATCAATTAAACACACAACATTTATCATTCAATTATGGAATAAAATGTCTATCACATTTATCATTCAATTATGAAATAAAATACCATAGAGTTACTCACTATAATTTACATATAAAACATAACATATAGATTTTGTCAATAATAACGTAGTTAATTTAGTTTGGTTAAATGAAACACATTCCAAGTATGTTGTCAATTTCAACTATTTCATTCAAACCAAATATTACTACTTTTTAATTCTTAAAATAAAGTCTAAATCATATCACGAAACATTTAACAAATTTAACTTAGACTTGACAAAGAGATTAAATTTTTAAAATATCAAACACATCTAACAACTTAATGCACTATAATAGAATTACAATCAATTACTCTACAAAAACATATTATATATATAATCAAAGCAAAAATAATGATAGAGATACTATTCCCTAATAACATATATTTAATAATTAAATTCATTCAATTGATATAAGCAATGAACATAATTTTTAATTATTTTAAAATCAAATTAAAAGTTATTTCTAACAAAATAATGAGTTATCGTTGTCTCTTTTATTGACGATGAGTCATCGGGGTAGCTAGTCCCTCCTACTCACGTAGTCAACTACTTAAGGAACTATAACTGCAGTCATTCAAATTCAAATATGAATAATTAAAAGTATCTTTAACGTGGTTCAGGAGTGCGAAGGCGGCGCCACAACTCCTACTCCTTACTTCAAGTTAAAAATTCAATTAATTACACCTTCACAATAATCTATTTATAATTTACTACTAGTTACAACAACAAAAGAAAGGCCACTAACATCAATATATAACCAATAATTTGATTGAAGAAATATAAAACTATTTCACATTTAGATGTTTTCAACTACTCTAACTCTATACACCAATTCCCAACAATTAGGACACTTGAAACACGAACAATTTAATATTTACATAATCATATACACACTCAAATAATTAATTCAAAACTTAGCAACAAGATTTTACGTTCATATCATAACTCAAACAATGATTCTAAAAATGACATATATTCTCATCGAGGTCTAACTGCTCCAAATTGATCACGATTAAATTTTCTTTTCAATTAATCATCATTTAAAAGTTACAACAAATGGAAGCATATATAGATCTTTCAAGTAGAAGATAAGATAAATAACTATTTACTAGAAGATACAACACATTACCAAACAACTTTCAAGGTTACACATCATTCTAAAAATTGATTTCTTGACTTAAATTATTATTAAAAAAATATCACTAACCATTTAGCATCCAAAAAATATCATTGAGAATTCCAAATTTTCCTTTAAATTATTTTTCAATAATTAAAGTCTAAATAAAACAACTAAGATAAATCACGTTTCTAAATACAATACAAATAGAATAAATCACATATATTTTTAAAATCTATAAAATTTCTAAAAATTCATTCCTACTTTAATCATCAATAACACATTTCTAAATAGTTAATCACTGTAAAAATTATTATTTTCAACTGATATTTTGAAATAAAACTTAAACTATATAGATGGATAGATAGGAAATTTAAACTAAAATAGTTTCAATTTATTTTCTTATTTTATCAAACTAAAAAAAAATTGAATGTTTATATACATTAAAGTAGTGCACATGACACAAAACATAAGACATATGATAATGATTATGAATTACACTAATTCATAAATCTACAAAATAGTAGTCTCATCTCACACTAACTACTCAACATGTTTATAGATACATCCCTCAGTTTCTATCAAGCCATCAAATTAGTCCAAAACATAACACATCATCAATTTTAAAGATTTTGGAGTTTCGTTTTAATTTTAAAAATTGATTCTTAAATAAAAATTGCAATTTTATGATTAATAAAAAAATTGATAAAATAAATTTTTAGTTTCTATATGCATACCAATTTCCATGATACACTCTACACATATCAATCTACATGATGCACTCTACACATACAATTCTAATGCATACCATTTTTTTATGTTAATTCATATAACAAAAATAAAAAATCTACTTGTAAAATACATCAATTATAGAATCCAAAATTAAAAAAATTTCACTATTGAGAATATTTTTAAAATCTTTGTTTTTTTTTTTCCCTTCTCTTTCTCAATTAGTAGAAATTTTATCATTAGTACTATTGTAAATCACTGAAGAGTTCTTAAACTCTAAAACTCTAACATCGAGTCAAACTCTAATGAATTCATAATATCATAATCAAGAAAATCAATCATTTCAAATAAATATCGCAACACCGATTCAATATTCACACTAGCCCCATAAACCAAGATTACAACAACTCTTTTCAATTTTCTTAAAAACAAGACAAAGTAAAACATAATGTAAATTTTAAGGTGTTTTTAAACATTAAATAAAATCAGTAGCATAGAATTATTGTTATTTTATAAATCAACAAAAACTCAACTCAATTTAATTTTTTTTTTCTTTAAAATAATCAAAAGTAATTCAAACAAAAGTTAGTTTCATCATGCAAAATAAATAAACTTTAACTCCTTCAAAATTTCATTTTTTTTTAAATCATAAATTCTACCAACCTCTAATATTCAAGAATTAATATTGCTAATAATATGAATTTCATACTATCTAAATCATGACGAACATTCTAAATTGTTTTCAAAACCAATATAAAAACTCTACTCATCTAGATACAACCCTCAACACTTTCAAGTGATTTAAAGTTAACATTCACGATTTAAAATCAATTTTTTTTTTTTTAACACAAACCAACATAAAATAAAAATAATAAATTTATAGTCAAAATTAAAACTTTAAACGTAAGAGACATATTTCCTATCTAACTCAAAGTTTAGAACGAAACATCCTTTTTTCTCTAAATTGAGTTTCAACATAATAATAATAATAATAATAATTTGTACCTAGTAAAAGTCAATACTTGAAGTTTTAAACATATAATCCATAAGAAAATCAATGTTTCAATCAATTAGTTATTAGATCAAACACTTTAAACAAATGGATATCAAAACTAAATATTTTAAATTGATTAAGGTGAAATTCGAACTTTAAAACAACTAACTAGTGAGGTATGACATTTGATAACTAAGATTACCTGAATGAGATTAATAACTTGATACATACAGCTGGTCAATCAAAATTATTACTTCCAACTATTCATATAAAACAAGATTGCAAAAATCATAGTTCAATAGACAAGCAATAAGAAACAAGAAACTAACATAATCTTGTCAACAATTAAAATTAACTCAAATCTTAACAAGTAATTTCCTGATTTATTTACTCACGTAGGTAAGAATTTATGATCCATAACACAATCAGAGTAAGCAAATATTAGACACTTAATTAGTAATCTCAAAAACATGTATAATAATACCAAAAGCATATAACACTTAACACAATAATAAAACGGGAAAACAATCATAGTGAAAATAATTACTACACAAGAAAACACAATTGACACGACTGACATTCGTAACATATAATCGACATTCGACCCATTCGGCCTAATTGGACAGACCAGCTCTGATACCACTAATGTGACACCCTAAATCCCAAAATAATATATATATATATAATAATTTATATCATATTCCTATAAAATTTGATTCAAATTAAATAAGTAAAATACAAATTAAAACCGTTATTCCCGGTATCACCTATCAGAGCGGGGTTCCTCCCAAACTTGAACTTCAAGACTCATTAACCTGTAATAACTGCGATTTCGCAAACGCAGGGCCCAGCCAGTCAAACACAAACAACGAAGGAGGTGAGTTTTGTGACACCCTAAATCCCAAAATAATATACATAGTAATTTGTATTATATTTCTATAAAATTTGCAGCGGATAAATACAATTATATTTTCAAGAAATTAAAAACTTTTGTAACTAATTTAGGATATCACGTTTCTCAAAATACACATGCAACAATTCAAATTTTATTAATCAAATAAAACAATTTAATCTCAATAAACTTTATTTAAGTACAATTACTTGATTTAATTCTAAAAACTTACTAGTACTTCTAAGGTTTTCATACAAAAATTTGATTCAAATTAAATAAGTAAAATACAAATTAAAACCCTTATTCCCGGTATCACCTATCAGAGCGGGGTTCCTCCCAAACTTGAACTTCAAGGCTAATTAACCTGTAATAACTGCGATTTCGCAAATGTAGGGCCCAGCCAGTCAAACACAAACAACGAAGGAAGTGAGTTTTGAAATCATGTTAATAGTATAATATGAGTAAGAAGAACACGCAAACAATCATAATAGAACCGTATCATAATCACTTTACGATATGTCAAAATATTTAATTAAATAGTATCATACTATAATTGTAACACCCCAAATTTTATAATAAACTATTTTATTAATTAAATAGAATTTTAAATAATTAATTTAATGACTAATATTATTTTAGAATATATGTTGATAAATTTCGTGGCTAATTTTCGTTATATGGATGCTTTCTATGATGTGCTAGTTTGATACATGTTATATTACATGAGCGATATAAATAATACATATTATATTTTATTAATTATTTGATATATTTTAAAAAAATAATAATAGTATTTTAGTATAATATATATTTTAAAGAAAAAGATTTTATGCGATTTTACGTGTATATAAGTGTAACCAATTAATATAATACTTTTATGTGCGCTTGAATGATGTTAGGAATACACATAGTTATATTTCAATTATTTATAACTATTTTCTATTTTTAGTTATTTTTTTTTTTATAAACAAGTATCTTGATATAGAATTGATATTGTGTTTGATTTCGTTTAATTTTAAATACTTGTTATGGTATTGTGATTTTATATATATTTATTATGATTTAGTAATTAATATAAAATATTGAAGTTATATTTATTTATTTTATAATTTTGACTATTTTCTAATATGATTGTATTATTATATTGTAAATATTTTGAGAAATAAGTATAACTGTAGTGATTATTTTGAATATGAGAGTTTTTATTATTAACATATTTTAGAAGATTAATAACCTTATTTTATAAAATAATAGTTTTGAAATATTTGTAATCTTTAGTAATTAAATTATGTTAAAAAAAATGTTAAAACATTAGTTTTAGTAATTATTGGTTTTATTTAAAAATAAATAAAGGGACCAATTGGTTGGACCCATGTGTGAACCCTAATTGTTAATAAAACAAAACAAACAAAAAAAAGGGAAGGGAGTTGAATGGAAAGCCGTAGAACCAAAGAGTAAACACAACAACAACCTAACGTTTTTAACACCGGTGATTGATAACTGTTCCGTAAAAGCTTCTCCGTTTTCATTCCAATTTGAGTATGTTATTTCATTCATTTAACTTGTCAATTAAATATAATTTTCCAGATTTTTAACAACCCCAATTTCTCTCTAAAATACCCGACTTCTTCGTTTGTAGAATTCGTTATTTTGCACCGTTCTCCTTCACCGTAAGTCCGATTTGAGTGAAACCAACGCCAAAACGACCGTGTGAAACGTGACTATATTATTCACTGATTGGTTTTCTGATTTATGGTAATTTTCTTTGACCGAATTTCGAAATCAGATTTTAGACTATTTTCTCATAATTTATTGTTGACGTTTACCCATAAATTGTCGAGTTAGATCGATTGAAGGACAAAAAGTCAAAGAACAAATATTGTTTGATCGTGGAATTGTACTCGTGTCTGAAAGCGTCGAAATAAGGTAAGGGGTGAGAGAGCGTTTGAATTCATGAGTATAATATATTGTGAGATGAACGGGAAAACCGTATTTCCCAACGATTCATCCGGGGCTCGCTACGTATGGCAGAAGCCCTTTGAGGGATAAATTAATTAATTTACAAATATTGAAATTGTGAGATTAAAATATAGAATAGAAACATTTGTAGGGTGTTGATTGATTTAATTTCATTGAATGTGTGAAATTGATATTATTGTGATATTAGGTGTCGACTTAAATTTATGTATATATATATATATATATGTGTGTGTGTGTGTGTGTGTGTGTGTGATTAGATGAGTTTATGTGATGTGATAATAAAAGATGGATGTGTTGTGGTAGTTTTATGTGATGATGATGATGTATGATTAATTATTGTGATGTTATAAATTTGTGAGAAGTTTATGTGATGATGTTTGATTGATGATAGTGATGCTATAAATTTGTGATGAGTTTATGTGATGAGATATGATTAATGATAGTGATGCTGTGAATTTGTGATGAGAATATTGAAGTAACCCCATAATTGGTGAAATAATTATGATTTCAATTTGTGTTTGAGATGACGGTTTTAATGGAGTATCATAAACCAACGAGGGGAGAAAATAAATATTGTGAATTTGTGAAGTGGAGATTATTTTGTCATCATATAGGTAGGGCGTGACAAGCCTAGTGATTCTGGGGAAGTACTACTGAATGAGCCTGATCGTGGCGGTCTGCTGTCGATCCTTAAGGCAAGATTGTTAGACCTTGGAGGTATTCCGGTGGGGAATTCCTAGGTGACTTGGAGGTAGCACTCCAAATGTCGGGAGCTACCATGCAACACACGTTTACCTCGACTGTCACGTATATGTGTCTCGGGTTGAGTTGAGGGGATCTATGAGGACAGGGCCAATTTGAATTGTCCGTCCACCGGGATGGTGGCATAGTATCATGGCCTCCTAACCAAGTACTTCAGAGTTAGAATGGTACCACATTGTGAAGTAGAGTCTAAGCTCATGCATAGCATTGCATTTTCATGTGATTGTTTTGTTGTGATTGATGTGTTTCAAAGGTAATAATAATTAGATGATTTGATGTATATTATAATGAGATGATTATTTTACTTGAGTGACTTTGATGTTATAATATGATACTATTTAATTAAATATTTTGACATATCGTAAAGTGATTATGATACGGTTCTATTATGATTGTTTGCGTGTTCTTCTTACTCATATTATACTATTAACATGATTTCAAAACTCACCTCCTTCGTTGTTTGTGTTTGATTGGTTGGGCCCTGCGTTTGCGAAATCGCAGTTATTACAGGTTAATTAGCCTTGAAGTTCAAGTTTGGGAGGAACCCCGCTCTGATAGGTGATACCGGGAATAAGGGTTTTAATTTGTATTTTACTTATTTAATTTGAATCAAATTTTTGTATGAAAACCTTAGAAGTACTAGTAAGTTTTTAGAATTAAATCAAGTAATTGTAGTTAAATCTATGATGCGCTACATGTCAATTTCTATTTTTTATAGTTTTTTGTGTGAAAGTTTATTGAGATTAAATTGTTTTATTTGATTAATAAAATTTGAATTGTTGCATGTGTATTTTGAGAAACGTGATATCCTAAATTAGTTACAAACGTTTTTAATTTCTTGAAAATATAATTGTATTTATCCGCTGCAAATTTTATAGAAATATGATACAAATTATTATGTATATTACTTTGGGATTTAGGGTGTCACAATAACATCAAAGTCACTCAAGTAAAATAATCATCTCATTATAATATGCATCAAATCATCTAATTAATATTACCTTTGAAACACATCAATCACAACAAAACAATCACAAGGAAATGCAATGCTATGCATGAGCTTAGACTCTACTTCACAATGTGGTACCATTCTAACTCTGAAGTACTTTGTTAGGAGGCCATGATACTATGCCACCATCCCGGTGGACGGACAATTCAAATTGGCCTTGTCCTCATAGATCCCCTCAACTCAACCCGAGACACATATACGCGACAGTCGAGGTAAACATGTGTTGCATGGTAGCTCCCGACATTTGGAGTGCTACCTCCAAGTCACCTAGGAATTCCCCACTGGAATACCTCCAAGGTCTAACAATATTGCCTTAAGGCTCGACAGCAGACCGCCACGATCAGGCTCATTCAGATGTACTTCCCCAGAATCACTAGGCTTGTCAAGCCCTACCTATATGATGACAAAATAATCTCCACTTCACAAATTCACAATATTTATTTTCTCCCCTCGTTGGTTTATGATACTCCATTAAAACCGTCATCTCAAACACAAATTGAAATCATAATTATTTCACCAATTATGGGGTTACTTCAATATTCTCATCACAAATTCACAACATCACTATCATTAATCATATCTCATCACATAAACTCATCACAAATTTATAACATCACAATAAGTAGTCATACATCATCATCATCACATAAAATTACCACAACATATCCATCTTTTGTTATCACATCACATAAACTCATCTAATCACACAGATATATATATATAAATTTAAGTCGACACCCAATATCACAATAATATCATTTTCACACATTCAATGAAATTAAATCAATCAACACCCTACAAATATTTCTATTCTATATTTTAATCTCACAATTTCAATATTTGTAAATTAATTAATTTATCCCTCAAAGGGCTTCTGCCATACGTAGCGAGCCCCGGATGAATCGTTGGGAAATACGGTTTTCCCGTTCATCTCACAATATATTATACTCATGAATTCAAACGCTCTCTCACCCCTTACCTTATTTCGATGCTTTCACCTATGAATATGATTCGATGCCCAAACATTCTTTGCTCTTTGACTCTTTATCCTTCAACTAATCTAACTCGACAGTTTGTGGGTAAACGTCAAAAATAAATTATGAGAAGATAATCTAAAAACTAAATTCGAAATTCGGTCAAGGAAAATTACCATAAATCAGAAACCTAATCAGTGGATAATATAGCCACTTTTCACACGGTCATTTTGGCGTTGGTTTCACTCAAATCGGACTTACGGTGAAGGAGAACAGTGCAAAATAAGGATTTCTGTAAATGGAGAAATCGGGTATTTTAGGGAGAAATTCGGGTTGTTAAAAATATGAAAAATTGTGTTTACTTGACTAACTAAATATAAGAAACAACATACTTAGATTTGGAAGAAAATTGAGAAAGTTTTCTGGAACAGTTATTGATCACCGATGTAAAACGATAGAGTTATTGTTGTGTTTCCTCTTTGGTTTTACGGCTGCCCTTCCAATTCCCTTCGCTTCTTTTGTTTGTTATATTTTATTAATAATTAGGGTTCATAGAGTCAAACCCATTGGTATCTTTATTTATATTTTATATTATTATTTTTATTTTGTTAAAATAAAACTAATAATTATTTAATCTCTTTTTTTAATATCATTCCAAACACCATTTAGTTTTCCAAACATTACTAATATTTTATAAATTAGAGTAATTAAAATAATTAATATAAAAAACATCTTACTAATAATCAAAACTCTCACATTCAAAATAATATCCACAGTTATACTTATTTATCAAAATACTCACATTATAATAATACCATCCTATTAGAAAATAGTCAAAATTATAAAATAAATAAATATAACATCAATATTTTATATTAATTACTAAATCATAATGAATATATATAAAATCACAATATCATAACAAGTATTTAAAAATAAACGAAATCAAACACAATATCAATTCTATATCAAGATTATTGTTTATAAAAAAAATAACTAAAAACAGAAAATAGTTATAAATAATTGAAATATAACTATATAGATATATATATAATCACAATTTCAAAATGAATATATAAAAACAAAGAAAATCAAACACAATATTACTACGATCTCAATATAATTATTTCAATATAATTATTTATAGAATAAATAATTAAAATAAGATATATTTAAAAATAATTAAAACAAGATATACTTAAAAATGATTAAAATATAAATATGTACACACTTAATATTAGTCAAACATATAAGAAAATATCATATCAATTACCAACTCACATATACACTTAAAATCATATAAAATCTTGTTCTTTAAAATATTACACTACAATACTTTTATTTTTATAAAAATATATAAAATAATAAAGTAAAATATTTATTATTTATATTGCTCATTAAATATAATATCTATCAAACTAACACATCACAGAAAACATTCCTATAACAAAATTTACTCACAAAATTTATCAACATATATTCTAAAATAATTTTAACATCAAATTAATTATTTAAAATCCTATTTAATTAATAAAATAGTTTATTATCAAATTTAGGGTGTTGCAAGCATCGAAATAAGGTAAGGGGTGAGAGAGCGTTTGAATTCATGAGTATAATATATTGTGAGATGAACGGGAAAACCGTATTTCCCTTTGAAACACATCAATCACAACAAAACAATCACAAGGAAATGCAATGCTATGCATGAGCTTAGACTCTACTTCACAATGTGGTACCATTCTAACTCTGAACTACTTGGTTAGGAGGCCATGATACTATGCCACCATCCCGGTGGACGGACAATTCAAATTGGCCCTGTGCTCATAGATCCCCTCAATTCAACCCGAGACACATATACGCGACAGTCGAGGTAAACGTGTGTTGCATGGTAACTCCCGACATTTGGAGTGCTACCTCCAAGTCACCTAGGAATTCCCCACCGGAATACCTCCAAGGTCTAACAATATTGCCTTAAGGCTCGACAGCAGACCGCCACGATCAGGCTCATTCAGTTGTACTTCCCCATAATCACTAGGCTTGTCAGGCCCTACCTATATGATGACAAAATAATCTCCACTTCACAAATTCACAATATTTATTTTCTCCCCTCGTTGGTTTATGATACTCCATTAAAACCGTCATCTCAAACACAAATTGAAATCATAATTATTTCACCAATTATGGGGTTACTTCAATATTCTCATCACAAATTCACAACATCACTATCATTAATCATATCTCATCACATAAACTCATCACACAAACTCATCACAAATTTATAGCATCACTATCATCAATCAAACATCATCACATAAACTTCTCACAAATTTATAACATCACAATAATTAATCATACATCATCATCATCACATAAAACTACCACAACACATCCATCTTTTGTTATCACATCACATAAACTCATCTAATCACACACACACACACACACACACACATATATATATATATATATATATTTAAGTCGACACCCAATATCACAATAATATCAATTTCACACATTCAATGAAATTAAATCAATCAACACCCTACAAATATTTCTATTCTATATTTTAATCTCACAATTTCAATATTAGTAAATTAATTAATTTATCCCTCAAAGGGCTATTGCCGTACGTAGCAAGCCCCGGATGAATCGTTGGGAAATACGATTTTCCCGTTCATCTCACAATATATTATACTCATGAATTCAAACGCTCTCTCACCCCTTACCTTATTTCGATGCTTTCACCTATGAATATGATTCGATGCCCAAACATTCTTTGCTCTTTGACTCTTTGTCCTTCAACTAATCTAACTCGACAGTTTATGGGTAAACGTCAAAAATAAATTATGAGAAGATAATCTAAAAACTAAATTCGAAATTCGGTCAAGGAAAATTACCATAAATCAGAAACCTAATCAGTGGATAATATAGCCACTTTTCACACGGTCATTTTGGCGTTGGTTTCACTCAAATCGGACTTACGGTGAAGGAGAACAGTGCAAAATAAGGATTTCTGTAAATGGAGAAATCGGGTATTTTAGGGAGAAATTCGGGTTGTTAAAAATATGAAAAATTGTGTTTACTTGACTAACTAAATATAAGAAACAACATACTTAGATTTGGAAGAAAATTGAGAAAGTTTTCTGGAACAGTTATTGATCACCGATGTAAAACGATAGAGTTATTGTTGTGTTTCCTCTTTGGTTTTACGGCTGCCCTTCCAATTCCCTTCGCTTCTTTTGTTTGTTATATTTTATTAATAATTAGGGTTCATAGAGTCAAACCCATTGGTATCTTTATTTATATTTTATATTATTATTTTTATTTTGTTAAAATAAAACTAATAATTATTTAATCTCTTTTTTTAATATCATTCCAAACACCATTTAGTTTTCCAAACATTACTAATATTTTATAAATTAGAGTAATTAAAATAATTAATATAAAAAACATCTTACTAATAATCAAAACTCTCACATTCAAAATAATATCCACAGTTATACTTATTTATCAAAATACTCACATTATAATAATACCATCCTATTAGAAAATAGTCAAAATTATAAAATAAATAAATATAACATCAATATTTTATATTAATTACTAAATCATAATGAATATATATGAAATCACAATACCATAACAAGTATTTAAAAATAAACGAAATCAGACACAATATCAATTCTATATCAAGATAATTGTTTATAAAAAAAATAACTAAAAATAGAAAATAGTTATAAATAATTGAAATATAACTATATATATATATAATCACAATTTCAAAATCAATATATAAAAACAAAGAAAATCAAACACAATATTACTACAATCTCAATATAATTATTTATAGAATAAATAATTAAAATAAGATATACTTAAAAATGATTAAAATATAAATATGTACACACTTAATATTAGTCAAACATATAAGAAAATATCATATCAATTACCAACTCACATATACACTTAAAATCATATAAAATCTTGTTCTTTAAAATATTACACTACAATACTTTTATTTTTATAAAAATATATAAAATAATAAAGTAAAATATTTATTATTTATATTTCTCATTAAATATAATATCTATCAAACTAACACATCACAGAAAACATTCCTATAACAAAAATTACTCACAAAATTTATCAACATATATTCTAAAATAATTTTAACATCAAATTAATTATTTAAAATCCTATTTAATTAATAAAATAGTTTATTATAAAATTTGGGGTGTTACAATTCTCCCCTTGTTAAAGAATTTCGTCCTCGAAATTTTCGGTGAGTGAACTAATATCTAACTTACCACCCTCAAGATTCAAACTTAGTCTATAAATATATTTTTGACATTCAATCTCCAATTAAGCACAACATGTAGAAAATCAACTAACATAGCATGATAGACTAACAACGTGACACTATAAACCAATTAAACACACCACATTTATCATTCAATTATCAAATAAAATACCATAGAGTTACTCACTGTAATTTACATATAAAACATAACATATAGATTTTGTCAATAATAACGTAGTTAATTTAGTTTTGTTAAATGAAACAAATTCCAAGTACCTTGTCAATTTCAACTAGTTCTTTCAAACCAAATATTAGTAGTTTTACTCCTTACAATAAAATCCAATACCACCAAACATTCAACAAATTTAATTTAGGCCTGACAAAGAGAGCAATTATTTTAAAATATTAAACACATCTAACAACTTAATAATATTATAATAATTTATAATCCGTTACTCTAAAAAAAACATACTCTGTATATAATAAAGGGAAAAAAACTAATGATATAGATACTACTTCCTAATAACATATATTTAATAATTAAATTAATTCAATTGGTATAAGCAATGAATGTGTTTTTTAACTACTTAAAAAAATAAAATTAAAAGGTACTTCTAACAAAATAATGAGTTATCGTTGTCTCTTTTATTGACGATGAGTCATCGGGGTAGCTAGTCCCTTCTACTCATGTAGTCAACTACTTAAGAAACTATAACTGCAGTCATTCAAATTCAAATATGAACAATTAAAAGTATCTTTAACGTGGTTCAGGAGTGCGAAGGCGGCGCCACAACTCCTACTCCTTACATCAAGTTAAAAACACACATAATTACACATTCACAATAATTTATTTGTAATTTACAACTAGCTACAACAACAAAAGAAAGGACAATAACATCAATATATAATCAATAATTCGATTGAAGAAATACAGAACTATTCCACTTTTAAATGCTCTCGACTACTCTAACTCTATACACTTATTCCCAAAAATTAGAACACTTGGAACACAAACAATTTCATATTTACATAATCATATACATGCATATAACTAATTCATCAATTGACATCATGATGTAGAATATTCTCAATTCAATATTTACAAATTGATCACAAATAAATTATTAATTAACTTTTCTTTTAATCAATTTTTATCATTTAACAAAGATTGAAACAAATATTTTTCAATTAGTAGGTAAAGTATGCAACTATTTTTACTCCAAGTTAATATAACAATCATAAAATTAAGATAAATCTCGTAGTACATAAATTATTTTAGTGGTTAATCAATACTCTAAAATTTGATTGCAAACACTTAAATTATTTAAAAAGGATCACTAATCTTTTAATACCAAAAAAATAATTTTTCTTTATAATTTCAAATTTTTCCTTGGATTAGTTCTTAATAAATCTTATGAATTTTTTTTTTAATACTTTAAAAATCAATAAGATTACTAAAATTTCATCAATATTTTTCCCACCAAAATACCTCTCAAGATATTTAAGCAC
>JBBPBS010000207.1:4629199-4644125 GCA_037974835.1 Cicer judaicum
AAAACTTGGCGTAAATTATTTTTCTCTTGTGTGACTAATCTAAATTTTAAATAAAATCATTATAAATATATATATTTTATTATTATTATTTTAAGAATCAACACAACTCCAACACAATCTAATTCTCTAAAATAATTCAACAATAATTCACTCAAAAAAATATTTCCTTTTATAAATAAATCAAATTTAATCCCCTTCATAATTTTTGTTTCTAAAACTCTAACTATAAAATTTCAACCAAACTTGATTATTCAAAAATTACTATTTCTAATAATATGAATTTTATACTATTTCAAAATCATGATGAATGTCCTAAATTGATTTCAAAAGCAATGTCAAAATTTTAATCATTTAAGTACATCCATCAACATTTTCAAGTAATTTTCACTTTTGATAAAATCAAGTTAAGAGCCCATATAAAAACTGAATTTTTAAATTTCATAACTATTTTTCAAGATGAGATTTTTAATTGACAATAATATCTACAACATTATCTTAAAATCAATAACAATATGAATGAAGACAATCACAAGATCTTTTTTTTTTCCACAGATATCAATTCAAAATCAAAAATAAGAATTTTCTAGTCAAAATTAAAACTTTAAACATAAGAGATATATTTTTTATTCAAGTAAGGTTTAGAAAGAAACATCCTTTTTTTTTTAAATTGTGTTTCAATAAAATAATAATAATAATATTAATAATTTTTTTTTCTCTTTCTCAATTAGTAGACATTTTATCATTAGTACTATTGTAAATCACTGAAGAGTTCTTAAACTCTTAAACTCTCTCATCCAGTCAAACTCTAATGGATTCATAATATCATAATCAGAAAATCAACCATTTCAAATAAATATCCCAACACTCTCACGATTCAATATTCACACCAACCCCCTAAACCAAGATAACAACAACTCTTTTCAATTTTCTTAAAAACAAAACATAGTAAAACATATTGTAAATTTTAAACTATTTTAA
This sequence comes from Cicer judaicum, assembly GCA_037974835.1. Lineage (NCBI taxonomy): Eukaryota > Viridiplantae > Streptophyta > Magnoliopsida > Fabales > Fabaceae > Cicer > Cicer judaicum. The sequence goes on from JBBPBS010000207.1 coordinate 4,630,178, forward strand.
ACATTAAATAAAATCAATAACATAGAATTATTGTTATTTTAGAAATCAACAAAATTTCAACTCATTTTAATTTCTTTAAAATAATCAAGAGTAAATCAAACAAAAGTTATTTTCATCAATAAAAATAAGTAAACATTAACTCCTTAAAAATGTCATTTTTTTAAAAATTCTAAGTTCTACCAACCTCTAATATTCAAGAATAACTGTTGCTAATAATATGATTTTCATACTATCTAAATCATGACGAATATTCTAAATTGTTTTCAAAACCAATATCAAAACTCTACTCATCTAGATACAACCACCAACCCATTCAAGTGATTTAAAGTTAACATTCACGATTTAAAATCAAAACTTTTTTTTTTAACACAAGCCAACATAAAATAAAAATAAGAAACTTTTTAGTCAAAATTAAAACTTTAAATGTAAGAAACATATTTCCTATGTAACCCAAGGTTTAGAACGAAACATCTTTTTTTTTTCTTCTCTAAATTGAGTTTCAACAGAATAATAATAATTTGTACCTAGTAAAAGTCAATACTTGAAGTTTTAAACATATAATCCATACAGAAATCAATGTTTCAATCAATTAGTTATTAGATCAAACACTTTAAACAAATGCACATCAAAACTAAAATTTTTAAAGTGATTAAGGAAGAAAGTCAAACTTTAAAACAATTAACTAGTGGGGTATGACATTTGATAACTAAGATTACATGAATGAGATTAATAACTTCAAACATCCAGCTGGTCAATCAAAATTATTACTTTTGGCTATTCATATAAAACAAGAGCGCAAAAATCATAGTTCAAAAGACAAACAATAAGCAACAAGTAACTAACATAATCTTGTTAACAATTAAAGTTAACTCAAATCTTAACAAGTAATTTCATGTTTTATTTACTCATTTAGGTAGGAATGTAGAATCCATAACACACTTAGAGGAAGCAAATAATAAACACTTAATTAGTAATCTCAAAAATATGTATAATAATACCAAAAACATATAACGCTTAACACAATAATATAACGGGAAAACAATCATAGTGAAAATAATTACTACACAAGAAAACACAATTGACACGACTGACATTCGACTAACACTGAATCGACATTCAACTAACACTAAATCGACATTCGACCCACTCGGCCTGATAGGACAGACCTGCTCTGATACCACTAATGTGACACCCTAAATCCCAAAATAATATACATAGTAATTTGTATCATATTTCTATAAAATTTGCAGCGGATAAATACAATTATATTTTCAAGAAATTAAAAACTTTTGTAACTAATTTAGGATATCACGTTTCTCAAAATACACATGCAACAATTCAAATTTTATTAATCAAATAAAACAATTTAATCTCAATAAACTTGATTTAAGTACAATTACTTGATTTAATTCTAAAAACTTACTAGTACTTCTAAGGTTTTCATACAAAAATTTGATTCAAATTAAATAAGTAAAATACAAATTAAAACCCTTATTCCCGGTATCACCTATCAGAGCGGGGTTCCTCCCAAACTTGAACTTCAAGGCTAATTAACCTGTAATAACTGCGATTTCGCAAACGCAGGGCCCAACCAATCAAACACAAACAACGAAGGAGGTGAGTTTTGAAATCATGTTAATAGTATAATATGAGTAAGAAGAACACGCAAACAATCATAATAGAACCGTATCATAATCACTTTACGATATGTCAAAATATTTAATTAAATAGTATCATATTATAACATCAAAGTCACTCAAGTAAAATAATCATCTCATTATAATATGCATCAAATCATCTAATTAATATTACCTTTGAAACACATCAATCACAACAAAACAATCACAAGGAAATGCAATGCTATGCATGAGCTTAGACTCTACTTCACAATGTAGTACCATTCTAACTCTGAAGTACTTGGTTAGGAGGCCATGATACTATGCCACCATCCCGGTGGACGGACAATTCAAATTGGCCCTGTCCTCATAGATCCCCTCAACTCAACCCGAGACACATATACGCGACAGTCGAGGTAAACGTGTGTTGCATGGTAGCTCCCGACATTTGGAGTGCTACCTCCAAGTCACCTAGGAATTCCCCACCGGAATACCTCCAAGGTCTAACAATCTTGCCTTAAGGCTCGACAGCAGACCGCCACGATCAGGCTCATTCAGTTGTACTTCCCCAGAATCACTAGGCTTGTCAGGCCCTACCTATATGATGACAAAATAATCTCCACTTCACAAATTCACAATATTTATTTTCTCCCCTCGTTGGTTTATGATACTCCATTAAAACCGTCATCTCAAACACAAATTGAAATCATAATTATTTCACCAATTATGGGGTTACTTCAATATTCTCATCACAAATTCACAGCATCACTATCATTAATCATATCTCATCACATAAACTCATCACAAATTTATAACATCACAATAATTAGTCATACATCATCATCATCACATAAAACTACCACAACATATCCATCTTTTGTTATCACATCACATAAACTCATCTAATCACACAGATATATATATATATATATATATATATATATATATATATAAATTTAAGTCGACACCCAATATTACAATAATATCATTTTCACACATTCAATGAAATTAAATCAATCAACACCCTACAAATATTTCTATTCTATATTTTAATCTCACAATTTCAATATTTGTAAATTAATTAATTTATCCCTCAAAGGGCTTCTGCCATACGTAGCGAGCCCCGGATGAATCGTTGGGAAATACGGTTTTCCCGTTCATCTCACAATATATTATACTCATGAATTCAAACGCTCTCTCACCCCTTACCTTATTTCGATGCTTTCACCTATGAATATGATTCGATGCCCAAACATTCTTTGCTCTTTGACTCTTTGTCCTTCAACTAATCTAACTCGACAGTTTGTGGGTAAACGTCAAAAATAAATTATGAGAAGATAATCTAAAAACTAAATTCGAAATTCGATCAAGGAAAATTACCATAAATCAGAAACCTAATCAGTGGATAATATAGCCACTTTTCACACGGTCATTTTGGCGTTGGTTTCACTCAAATCGGACTTACGGTGAAGGAGAACAGTGCAAAATAAGGATTTCTGTAAATGGAGAAATCGGGTATTTTAGGGAGAAATTCGGGTTGTTAAAAATATGAAAAATTGTGTTTAATTGACTAACTAAATATAAGAAACAACATACTTAGATTTGGAAGAAAATTGAGAAAGTTTTCTGGAACAGTTATTGATCACCGATGTAAAACGATAGAGTTGTTGTTGTGTTTCCTCTTTGGTTTTACGGCTGCCCTTCCAACTCCCTTCCCTTCTTTTGTTTGTTATATTTTATCACTAATTAGGGTTCATAGAGTCAAACCCATTGGTCTCTTTATTTATATTTTATATTATTATTTTTATTTTGTTAAAATAAAACTAATAATTATTTAATCTCTTTTTTTAATATCACTCCAAACACCATTTAGTTTTTCAAACATTACTAATATTTTATAAATTAGAGTAATTAATATAAAAAACATCTTACTAATAATCAAAACTCTCACATTCAAAATAATATCCACAGTTATACTTATTTATCAAAATACTCACATTATAATAATACCATCCTATTAGAAAATAGTCAAAATTATAAAATAAATAAATATAACATCAATATTTTATATTAATTACTAAATCATAATGAATATATATGAAATCACAATACCATAACAAGTATTTAAAAATAAACGAAATCAGACACAATATCAATTCTATATCAAGATAATTGTTTATAAAAAAAATAACTAAAAATAGAAAATAGTTATAAATAATTGAAATATAACTATATATATATATAATCACAATTTCAAAATCAATATATAAAAACAAAGAAAATCAAACACAATATTACTACAATCTCAATATAATTATTTATAGAATAAATAATTAAAATAAGATATACTTAAAAATGATTAAAATATAAATATGTACACACTTAATATTAGTCAAACATATAAGAAAATATCATATCAATTACCAACTCACATATACACTTAAAATCATATAAAATCTTGTTCTTTAAAATATTACATTACAATACTTTTATTTTTATAAAAATATATAAAATAATAAAGTAAAATATTTATTATTTATATTTCTCATTAAATATAATATCTATCAAACTAACACATCACAGAAAACATTCCTATAACAAAAATTACTCACAAAATTTATCAACATATATTGTAAAATAATTTTAACATCAAATTAATTATTTAAAATCCTATTTAATTAATAAAATAGTTTATTATAAAATTTGGGGTGTTACAAGTTTTGAAATCATGCTAATAGTATAATATGAGTAAGAAGAACACGCAAACAATCATAATAGAACCGTATCATAATCACTTTACGATATATCAAAATATTTAATTAAATAGTATCATACTATAACATCAAAGTCACCCACGTAAAATAATCATCTCATTATAATATGCATCAAATCATCTAATTAATATTTCCTTTGAAACACATCAATCACAACAAAACAATCACAAGGAAATGCAATGCTATGCATGACCTTAGACTCTACTTCACAATGTGGTACCATTCTAACTCTGAAGTACTTGGTTAGGAGGCCATGATACTATGCCACTACAAGAGTGGACGGACAATTCATGAATGGCCAAGTCCTCATAGATCCCCTCAACTCAACCCAAGACACATATACGCGACGATCGGGGTACTCTTGTGTTGCACGGTAGCTCCCGGCCTTAGGGAATAACCCACTAATCCACTTAGGAATTCCCCACTAGGTGTACCCCCAAGGTCTATCAGTCTTACTTTACAGTTCGACTGTTGCCCTCCACGATCAGGCTCATTCAGTTGTACTTCCCCAGAATCACTAGGCTTGTCAGGCCCTACCTATATGATGACAAAATAATCTTCACTTCACAAATTCACAATATTTATTTTCTCCCTTGTTAGCTTAGACTACTCCATTAAGAGCACCATATTTAAGAATCATCACTATCTCATCAAGTATGGGGTACTTCAATATTTTCATCACAATTTTATAATATCATTAATCATAAATAATCATGATTATCATATAAACTCATCACAATTTTATAACATCACTATCATCAATCAAAAATCATCATTATCATCACGTAAGCATATATCAAACCATGCATCCATATTTTATTATCACATCACATAATTTCATCTAAGCAAACATGTACACATAATTTCATTCAACATCCAACATCACAATAATAACAAATATCAACTACCACACAAGTATCAAAAATTAAATCAATCAACACCTTATAAAAATTTCTATTTCACATTTTAATCTCACAATTCTCATATTTCAAATTAATCAATTTATCTCTCAAAGGGCTACTACCGTACGTAGCAATCCCCGGATGAATCGTTGGGAAATACGGTTTTCCCGTTCATCTCACAATATATTATACTCATGAATTCAAACGCTCTCTCACCCCTTACCTTATTTTGACGCTTTCACACGTGAATACGATTCCACGAGCAAACAACCTTTGTTCATTGACTCTTTGTCCTTCAATCGATCTAACTCGACAGTTTATGGGTAAACGTCAAAAATAATTTAAGAGGAGATATTCTAAACAACTAAATTCGAAAATCGGTCAAATAAAATTACCATAAATCAGAAAACCAATCAGTGGATAATATAGCCACTTTTCACACTGTCGTTTTGGCGTTGGTTTCACTCAAATCGGACTTACGGTGATGGAGAACGGTGCAAAATAACGAATTCTACTCTTTGGTTCTACGGCTTCCCATTCAACTCCCTTCCATTTTTTTTTGTTTGTTTGTTTTATTTTAGTACAAATCAGGGTTCACAAGGTCTCTTTATTTATGTTTTTGTTTTGAAAAACGGCGGATAGAAAATAAGCAGCAAAAATTAACAAACTCATCTAAATATTAGCAAAACCTAACAAACGCATCTAAATATTTGTAAAATTAGTTAACAGCCCATGCCTACCTAACAAATTCATCTAAATATTTGTAAAATTAGTTAACAATCCATGCCTACCTAACAAATTCATCTAAATATTTGTTAAATTAGTTAACAGCCCATAAAAATACTATCATCTTTATAAAATAGTCAAAACGATTAAATAAATATAACATCAACAATTTATATTAATTACTAAATCACAATAAAGATGTATAAAATCATCATGTCATATGTTATATATAAAAGTAAAGGAAATCAATCACAATATTTATAAAATCATCATGTCATATCAAAATAGTTATTTATAAATTAAATAATTTAAAATAGAAAGTAGTTACAAATAATTGAAATATAACTACATACATACTTAACATCAATCTAATGCACAGAAAAATATTACATTAATTGGGTACACGTATATACACGTAAAATCGCATAAAATCTTTTTCTTTAAAATATATATTACACTAAAATACTATTATTATTTTTTTAAATATATCAAATAATAAAATATAATATGTATTATTTATATCACTCATGGAATATAACATGTATCAAACTAGCACATCATAGAAAGCATCCATATGACGAAAATTATCCACGAAATTTATCAACATATATTCTAAAATAATATTCATCATCAAATTAATTATTTAAAATTCTATTTAATTAATAAAATAGTTTATTATAAAATTTGGGGTGTTACAATACGAAATATAATATTAAAAATGGTAAGACAAAATGAGTGTTGTATTAATGATATTAAAAATGGTTGCAACTAACATTTTAATTTAACTCGTTGCTAATTAAATAGAAAAAACAATTAAGAAAAAGTGGAACAACAAATCTAAATTTATTGTTAAAATATTGTTAGAGAAATATGTGTGTAATTTCGTATAAAGTACAAGTCTTCATCATCTGATTCTTCACTATGATTTTCCCATTCAATTTTCTCCGTTTCTTCAATGGCTGACAAAGCCTTAGAGTTCATCTTCTTTCCTTGGGATTTTAGGGCCAAGGACTTTGAATTTCAATTATCAATTTTATACGATTAAATGTAGTAAACTTTTGTTTATATATATAACTAATTACAAATTATGTTTGTTAAATTTTGTGTTTAATATTTATTTTCGATTTGGCAAACTTTGCTTTATCTCAATAGTTTTAGTCCGATAAATAAAATAAATTCAACTTATTTCATTAATACAATTGTGCTATACATTTATATCTCTTCTCTCTATAAATAGACATGATTGTATACGATTTATTAAAAGCCAAATTATGTTAAAAATTAAAAATAAATATAATTTCCATTAAATTCAAATTTTAGTTTTGTATTTTTAAATAAAATATGCTTCAATTATATAACCAAAGGTTTTATTTATTTGATAAATATTAATTTTATTTTAATCATAATACACTATTCTTTCTGAGTTATGTTTAATTTGCATTATTGTATTCAATTATTATGTGAGTACTGTATTTTTAAATTTGACAATATTAAATTCTATTTTAAAGTTCAAACTCTCTTTAGCCTATATTTTTTCTTTAAACAAAAATGATATAACAATTATTGATTTTAATCATATAATTCAATTTACATAGACGTGTATAATTACAAATAATAAACCCCAAGACATTTTGTCTCCATTCTATAATTACATGAGTTAAACCCCAAGACTTTTTGTCTCCATTCTATAATTACAAATAATAATTTTGCATGTGGTGGAAATAGGAATAAAAATATAAAAAAGCAAGCCAGCATACTGCAAGGTCACCAATCTTGGCGGACAACAGACTCAATAACATTGGAAAAGGCACATGAAATCGCTGACATGCAATTTAAACAAAAATTAAAACACACAGCAAAATCAAGAACGAAAAGGGATAAACAAGAAGCAAAAGAAACCACAAGAAGTAAGGAATTTTTGTAGTTCGCAAAATTTGAAATATATAAGGTAAAAGCACACAATCTTTAAATTCAAACATAAAATTTCCATATAAATACTACATAAACATACTCTTCTTTATCTCAATCTACTACAAACAAGTTATTCAATTTTCTCTTTAATATATGCACATTACAAAATCGTTTCAAGTCAAAAAGTTCGTAGAAATTTCAAATTTATAGTGTCTAAATACTTCACATGAAAAATACTATGATGGACCACCTTTGTGGACAGGTGTTTAAAATTCACTTGAATCACTAATAATGATGGCAAGTATAATTATTTTAATCATAATACACTATTCTTTCTGAGTTACGTTTCATTTGCATTATTGTATTTAATTATTATGTGAGTACTGTATTTTTAAATTTGAAAATATTAAATTCTATTTTAAAGTTTTAACTCTCTTTAGCCTATATTTTTTCTTTAAACAAAAATGATATAACAATTATTGATTTTAATCATATAATTCAATTTACATAGACGTGTGTGTGTATATATATACATATATTAAAGTATACTTTAATATGTATTATAAAATAGACATAAAAAAGTAGATATAATTTCAAAGGCGCTGATAATTGAGCTAAGATTCAATCAAGTAAGTTGCATTTGGTTTGGTTTTCATTTCAAAATTTTGTTGAACAAGAAGAAATCAATTATTTCCATAAAGTTAAGATTAAATCAAGTTTCAACACAAATCACAAAATATCTGATATGTGAATTTCAGACAATTACAAATTTGGTTAAATGAAAAGTGATCAAAACATAGTCATTGTTGTGCTAAGATTGAGGATGATATAAGATTACTAACAAAGCACTGAGACATCATGAAAGGTTTCAATATTTTGTTGTTCATCTCTTATTTCATATTATCACCATAAAAATTGGCTCAAGATTGAGAATAAGAGTGTTCAAAGATAGTCGCCACATATGTCAATCTAATGCTCAGACTTGGGAAAAAGTTTAAGAGGGAGAGGGAATCACATGAGTTTTGAGTGGATTAACGTAATCTTTGAGATCAAAACTAATTAAATGGACAAGATATATCGTCAAAGTTTAATTTGACACCTTAGTGTCATTTGATCTCATCCCCCACACATATACATATAATAAGAAAGAGAGAAAAAGTTTATTTATTGCCACAAAAGTAATAATACAGTTAATTAGGTCAACCGATTTTTGATTTTTGTAGTGTTACATACATGTAGTAATATACATTATTTGTCCTTGCAAGTTTCCAAACATGAATTCATGATTCCATTAATGTTATGTGGATCTGAAAAAATAAAATATCAATATGTAAGAAACATCATGATTTAAGCCAACTGTATTAATTTATAGTATTAGATTGATAATCATACCAATATATAATATAAAAGCGAGAAAGAATAAACATACCAATACCGATATTATTGGACTTCGATTAAGCACAATTTGTAGTACAATCATGTGCATTTTGTGATGAGTTCTTATGACAGTTTAATCTACAAGTAGTAAGACATCCTACAAATGATGTAGGATTCCCTACGTCACTTGCACATTTCAAACCACACTTGCCAAGGCAAAGCAATACACCAATTCTACTATCTGCATTTTCATGTGCAGGTGTTGTTAGTGAAGAAGTTTCATTGGCAAGAGCAAAAATAAACATATTCATTGCCATAATTATGACCATAATCATAACAACATTTTTCATCTCACTCTTTGACATTTTTCTTGTATATCTCATAAATATTGTATTTCTCTTTGTATAATTAAGTGTGATTTGAAAATCTATGTTGTTCTCCATTTATTATCATTGAAAAACGTCATCATGCGTACATTTCAAAACCCTAAATCAGAAATACATTGATGATTGTCAATTCTGGAATGTGACATGATTGTCACTTATGTATCAAAAGCTTAAAAGTTAATATTTGCTACAATTAGATTTTCATATATTTTTAGCTTAATGGAAAAAAATCAGATTTTTTCACAATTTATATATATGGTAAAATTTTATTAGATGTCTAAGTGAAAATATTTTACAATGACACTAAAAGAGACCTAAAGAAATAATAGTTTGAGATTTGATATATTGACTTTTTGTCAAAGATATCAAATATTCAGTTTTTGCTTTGTTGTGAAAATTTCTTAGATGGTCACTCCACTAAAATATCAGCCTCTAGACACAACCAATTAAAAATTGACAAGCAAAAAAAAAAAAAAATTAGAATGTGTCCCACGGATTGCGCAAGATATATAGACTATAATTTATTATTATTAAGGTGAATTAGATTTAAAATTTCAAAAATAATAAAACTTATTGATTTTGTTTGTAAAGTATTATTTTCAATTGAGTTTATTTGAGTAATTATTATATATAGATTTATAAACACACATTTAAGAATATGTAGAATATTTTTGAAAATATAAAGTCAACTAATTCATATATTATGTTTTACTCATTGAATTATTATGTTAAAATTTTAGTTTTAGTCCGATAAATAAAATAAATTCAAATTATTTAATTAATACAATTGGGCTATACATTTATATCTCTTCTCTCTATATATAGACATGATTGTATACGATTTATTAAAAACCAAATTATGTTAAAAATTAAAAATAAATATAATTTCCATCAAATTCAAATTTTAGTTTTGTATTTTTAAAGAAACTATGCTTCAATTATATAACCAAAGATTTTATTTATTTGATAAATATTAATTTTATTTTAATCATAATACACTATTCTTTCTGAGTTATGTTTAATTTGCATTATTGTATTTAATTATTATGTGAGTACTATATTTTTAAATTTGAAAATATTAAATTCTATTTTAAAGTTTTAACTCTCTTTAGCCTATATATATAATATGTTTTTATAGAGTAATTCATTGTAAAGAAAAAGAAATTAAATTAAATTGAGTTGAGTTTTTGTTGATTTATAAAATAACAATAATTCTATGCTACTGATTTTATTTAATGTTTAAAACACCTTAAAACTTACATTATGTTTTACTTTGTCTTGTTTTTAAAAAATTTAAAAGTGTTGTTGTTTAGGGGGCTAGTGTGAATATTGAATCATGAGGGTGTTGGGATATATATTTGAAATGATTGATTTTTCTGATTATGATATTATGAACCCATTAGAGTTTGACTGAATGATAGAGTTTTAGAGTTTAAGAACTCTTTAGTGATTTACAATAGTACTAATGATAAAATTTCTACTAATTGAAAAAGAGAAGGAAAAAAAAAAAGAGAGAACAAAATTTTTAAAAATATTCTCAATACTGAAATTCTTTTTATAAAAATTATCTAAATTTTGGATTCTATAATTGATGTATTTTACAAGTAGATTTTTTTTGTTATATGAATTAACATAACAAAATGGTATGCATTAGATTTGTAGATGTAGAGTGCATCATGTAGATAGATATGCGTAGAGTGCATCATGTAAATTGGTATGCGTATAGAAACTAAAAATTTATTTTATCAATTTTTTTTATTAATTATAAAATTGCAATTTTTATTTAAGACTCAATTTTTAAGATTAGAACAAAACTTTAAAATTGATGATGTCTTATGTTTTGGACCAATTTGGTGGCTTGACAGAAACCGATCGAGGGATGTATCTATAAGCATGTTGAGTAGTTAGGGTGAGAGGAGGTTACTATTTTGTAGATTTATGAATTAGTGTAATTCATAATTATTATCATATGTCTTATGTTTTGTGTCATGTGCACTACTTTAATATATATAAACATACAATTTTTTTTAGTTTGATAAAATAAGAAAATAAACTGGAACTATTTTAGAAGTGTTAATTAATTGTAAAATTTCCTATCTATCCATCTATATAGTTTAAATTTTATTTCAAAATATTTGTTGAAAATAATAACTTTAACAGTGATTAACTATTTAGAAATGTGTTTTTGATGATTAAAGTAGGAATGAATTTTTAGAATCTTTTTAATTTTAAAAATATATGTGATTTATTCTATTTGTACTGTATTTAGAAACGTGATTTATCTTAGTTGTTTTATTTAGACTTTAATTATTGAAAAATATTTTAAAGGAAAATTTGGAATTCTCAATGATATATTTTTGGGTGCTAAATGGTTAGTGATTTTTTTTAATAATAATTTAAGTAAAAAAAATCAATTTTTAGAATGATGTGTAACCTTGAAAGTGGTTTTTGCACTACCTAATTCAATTTGGTTTGGTAATGTGTTGTATCTTCTAGTAAATAATTATTTATCTTATCTTCTACTTGGAAAATCTATATATGCTTCCATTTGTTGTAACTTTTAAGTGATGGTTAATTCAAAAGAAAATTTAATCGTGATTAATTTGGAGCAGTTAGACCTCTATGAGAATATGTTTCATTTTTAGAATCATCTTTTGAGTTATGAGATGGACATAAAATCTTGGTGGTAATTTTTGGATTAATTATTTGAGTGTGTATATGATTATGTAAATATTAAATTGTTCATGTTTCAAGTATTTTAATTGTTGGGAATTGGTGTATAGAGTTAGAGTAGTCGAGAGCATCTAAATGTGAAATAGTTTTATATATCTTCAATCAAATTATTGGTTATATATTGATGCTAGTGGCCTTTCTTTTGTTGTTGTAACTAGTAGTAAATTACAAATAAATTATTGTGAAGGTGTAATTAATTGAATTTTTATCTTGAAGTAAGGAGTAGGAGTTGTGGCGCCGACTTCGCACTCTTGAACCACGTTAAAGATACTTTTAATTATCCATATTTGAATTTGAATGACTGCAGTTATAGTTCCTTAAGTAGTTGACTACATGAGTAGAGGAGGGACTAGCTACCCCGATGACTCATCATCAATAAAAGAGACAACGATAACTCATTATTTTGTTAGAAGTATCTTTTAATTTTATTTTTAAATAATTAAAAAATATGGTCATTGCTTATATGAATTGAATGAATTTAATTATTAAATATATGTTATTAGGGAATAGTATCTCTCTCATTATTTTTGCCTTGATTATATATATAATATGTTTTTATAGAGTAATTGATTGTAATTCTATTATAGTGCTATTAAGTTGTTAGATGTATTTAATATTTTAAAAAGTTAATCTCTTTGTCAAGCCTAAGTTAAATTTGTTAAATGTTTTGTGATATGATTTAGACTTTATATTAAGGAGTAAAACTAGTAATATTTGGTTTGAAAGAAATAGTTGAAATTGACAACGTACTTGGAATGTGTTTCATTTAACCAAATTAAGTGAACTACGTTATTATTGAAAATATCTATATGTTATGTTTTATATGTAAATTACAGTGAGTAACTCTACGGTATTTTATTTCATAATTGAATGACAAATGTGATAGACATTTTATTTCATAATTGAATGATAAATGTTGTGTTTAATTGATTTATTTTGTCATGTTAGTCTATCATGCTATGTTAGTTGATTTTCTACATGTTGTGCTTAATTGGAGATTGAATGTCTTAAATATAATTCTAGACTAAGTTTGAACCTTGAGGGTGGTAAGTTAGATATTAGTTCACTCACTGCAAATTTCGAGGACGAAATTCTTTAACAAGGGGAGAATTAGAATGCCCTAAATTTGATAATAAACTATTTTATTAATTAAATAGGATTTTAAATAATTAATTTGATGTTAAAATTATTTTAGAATATATGTTGATAAATTTTGTGAGTAATCTTTGTTATAGGAATGTTTTCTATGATGTATTAGTTTGATAGATATTATATTTAATAAGCAATATAAATAATAAATATTTTATTTTATTATTTTATATATTTTTCTAAATATAATAGTATTTTAGTGTAATATTTTAAAGAATAAGATTTTATATGATTTTAAGTGTATATGTGAGTTGGTAATTAATATGATATTTTTTTATATGTTTGACTAATGTTAAGTGTGTACATATTTATATTTTAATTATTTTTAAGTATCTCTTATTTTAATTATTTCTAAACATATCTTATTTTAATTA
>JBBPBS010000207.1:4644353-4666709 GCA_037974835.1 Cicer judaicum
TAATTATTTATTCTATAAATAATTATCTTGATATCTTAGTGATATTGTGTTTGATTTACTTTATTTTTATATACTTGCTATGACATTGTGATTTTATATATATTTAGTAAGATTTAGTAATTAATATAAATTGTGATGTTATATTTATTTATTTAATAATTTCGACTATTCTCTAATGATGGTAATATTTTAATTTGAGTATTTAAAAAAAAAACTAAATGTTATTATAGGGATTATTTTAAATGAGATTTTTATTATAATTGTATTTTAAAAGATTAATTATTGTTATTTATAAATTATTAGTTTTGAAAGAGTAATAATATTTTATTAATGAAATTGTGTTTTAAAAAAATAAATGAAATAAAATAAAATTAGTAAAACCTAAAAGGAGACCAATGGGTTTGATTCATATATGAATCCTAATTTTAATAAAATAAAACAAACGAAAAAGGGAACGGAGTTGAAAGGGCAGCCGTAAAACCAAAGAGGAAACACAACAACAACTCTATTGTTTTACATCGGTGATCAATAACTGTTCCAGAAAACTTTCTCAATTTTCTTCCAAATCTGAGTATGTTGTTTCTTATATTTAGTTAGTCAATTAAACACAATTTTTCAGATTTTTAACAACCCGAATTTCTCCCTAAAATACCCGATTTCTCCATTTACAGAAATCCTTATTTTGCACCGTTCTTTTTCACCATAAGTCCGATTTGAGTGAAACCAACGCCAAAACGACCGTTTGAAAAGTGGCTATATTATCCACTGATTAGGTTTCTGATTTATGGTAACTTTCCTTGACCGAATTTCGAATTTAGTTTTTAGAGTATTTTCTCATAATTTATTTTTAACGTTTACCCATAAACTATCGAGTTAGATCGATTCAAGGACAAAGAGTCAATGAACAAAGGTTTTTTGCTCGTGGAATCGTATTCGTCTGTGAAAGCTTCAAAATAAGGTAAGGGGTGAGAGAGCGTTTGAATTCATGAGTATAATATATTGTGAGATGAACGGGAAAACCGTATTTCCCAACGATTCATCTGAGGCTTGCTACGTACGGCAGTAGCCCTTTGAGAGATAAATTGATTAATTTAAATATGAGAATTGTGAGATTAAAATGTGAAATATAAATTTTTATAAGGTGTTGATTGATTTATTTTTCGATACTTGTGTGGTAGTTGATATTTGTTATGATTGTGATGTTGGATTTGATTGAAATTATGTGTACATGTTTGATTAGATGAAATCATGTGATGTGATAATAAAATATGGATTCATGATTTAATATATGCTTACATGATGATAATGATGATTTTTGATTGATGATAATGATGTTATAAAATTGTGATGAAAATATTGAAGTACCCCATACTTGATGAGATAGTGATGATTCTTAAATATGGTGCTCTTAATGGAGTAGTCTAAGCTAACGGGGGGAGAAAATAAATATTGTGAATTTGTGAAGTGGAGATTATTTTGTCATCATATAGGTAGGGCCTGACAAGCCTAGTGATTCTGGGGAAGTACAATTGAATGAGCCTGATCGTGGCGGTCTGCTGTCGAGCCTTAAGGCAAGATTGTTAGACCTTGGAGGTATTCCGGTGGGGAATTCCTAGGTGACTTGGAGGTAGCACTCCAAATGTCGGGAGCTACCATGCAACACACGTTTACCTCGACTGTCACGTATATATATCTCGGGTAGAGTTGAGGGGATCTATGAGGACAGGGCCAATTTGAATTGTCCGTCCACCGGGATGGTGGCATAGTATCATGGCCTCCTAACCAAGTACTTCATAGTTAGAATGGTACCACATTGTGAAGTAGTGTCTAAGCTCATGCATAACATTGCATTTCCTTGTGATTGTTTTTTTGTGATTGATGTGTTTCAAAGGTAATAATAATTAAATGATTGATGCATATTATAATAAGTTGATTATTTTACTTGAGTGACTTGGATGTTATAGTATGATACTATTTAATTAAATATTTTGATATATCGTAAAGTGATTATGATACGGTTCTATTATGATTGTTTGCGTGTTCTTCTTACTCATATTATACTATTAACATGATTTCAAAACTCACCTCCTTCGTTGTTTGTGTTTCACTGGCTGGGCCCTGCGTTTGCGAAATCGCAGTTATTACAGGTTAATGAGTCTTGAAGTTCAAGTTTGGGAGGAACCCCGCTCTGATAGGTGATACTGGGAATAAGGGTTTTAATTTGTATTTTACTTATTTAATTTGAATCAAATTTTTGTATGAAAACCTTAGAAGTACTAGTAAGGTTTTAGAATTAAATCAAGTAATTATACTTAAATCATGTTTATTGAGATTAAATTGTTTTATTTGATTAATAAAATTTGAATTATTGCATGTGTATTTTGAGAAACGTGATATTCTAAATTAGATATTCAATTTTTATTCTCTTTCACAAATTTCTTTATCTGCTGCAAGTTTTCTTTAAATAATTTAGTATATATTATTACAAATGTTATTTTGGGATTTAGGGTGTCACATTATTGGTATCAGAGCAGGTCTGTCTAATCAGGCCGAGTGGGTCGAATGTCGATTCAGTGTTAGTCGAATGTCTGTCGTGTCAATTGTGTTTTCTTGTGTAGTAATTATTTTCACTATGAATGTTTTTCCGTTAGATTATTGTTGTTATAATTTCAAAGGCGCTGATAATTGAGCTAAGATTCAATCAAGTAAGTTGCATTTGGTTTGGTTTTCATTTCAAAATTTTGTTGAACAAGAAGAAATCAATTATTTCCATAAAGTTAAGATTAAATCAAGTTTCAATACAAATCACAAAATATCTGATATGTGAATTTCAGACAATTACAAATTTAGTTAAATGAAAAGTGATCAAAACATAGTTATTGTTGTGCTGAGATTGAGGATGATATAAGATTACTATCAAAGCACTGAGACATCATGAAAGGTTTCAATATTTTGTTCTTCATCTCTTATTTCATATTATCACCATAAAAATTGGCTCAAGATTGAGAATAAGAGTGTTCAAAGATAGTCGCCACATATGTCAATCTAATGCTCAGACTTGAGAAAAAGTTTAAGAGGGACAGGGAATCACATGAGTTTTGAGTGGATTAACGTAATCTTTGTGATCAAAACTAATTAAATGGACAAGATATATCGTCAAAGTTTAATTTGACACCTTAGTGTCATTTGATCTCATCCCCCACACATATACATATAATAAGAAAGAGAGAAAAAGTTTATTTATTGCCATAAAAGTAATAATACAGTTAATTAGGTCAACCGATTTTTGATTTTTTTAGTGTTACATACATGTAGTAATATACATTATTTGTCCTTGCAAGTTTCCAAACATGAATTCATGATTCCATTAATGTTATGTGGATCTAAAAAAATAAAATATCAATATGTAAGAAACATCATGATTTAAGCCAACTATATTAATTTATAGTATTAGATTGATAATCATACCAATATATAATATAAAAGCGAGAAAGAATAAACATACCAATACCAATATTATTGGACTTCGATTAAGCACAATTTGTAGTACAATCATGTGCATTTTGTGATGAGTTTTTATGACAATTTAATCTACAAGTAGTAAGACAACCTACAAATGATGTAGGATTTCCTACGCCACTTGCACATTTCAAACCACACTTGCCAAGGCAAAGCAATACACCAATTCTACTATCTGCATTTTCATGTGCAGGTGTTGTTAGTGAAGAAGTTTCATTGGCAAGAGCAAAAATAAACATATTCATTGCCATAATTATGACCATAATCATAACAACATTTTTCATCTCACTCTTTGACATTTTTCTTGTATATCTTATAAATATTGTATTTCTCTTTGTATAATTAAGTTTGATTTGAAAATCTATGTTGTTCTCCATTTATAATCATTGAAAAACGTCATCTTTAGTACATTTCCAAACCCTAAATAAGAAATACATTGATGATTGTCAATTCTGGGATGTGACATGATTAACACTTATGTATCAAAAGCTTAAAAGTTAGTATTTGATACAATTAGATTTTCATATATTTTTAGCTTAATGGAAAAAAAATCAGATTTTTTCACAATTTATATATGTCATAATATTATTTTGTAACCGACTACACA
Organism: Cicer judaicum; assembly: GCA_037974835.1. Lineage (NCBI taxonomy): Eukaryota > Viridiplantae > Streptophyta > Magnoliopsida > Fabales > Fabaceae > Cicer > Cicer judaicum. Next base: position 4,648,480 of record JBBPBS010000207.1, read on the forward strand.
AATATATATATATATATATATGGTAAAATTTTATTAGATGTCTAAGTGAAAATATTTTACAATGACACTAAAAGAGACCTAAAGAAATAATAGTTTGAGATTTGATATATTGACTTTTTGTCAAAGATATCAAATATTCAGTTTTTACTTTATTGTGAAAATTTCTTAGATGGTCACTCCACTAAAATATCAGCCTCTAGACACAAACAATTAAAAATTGACAAGCAAAAAAAAAAACTAGAATATGTCCCACGGATTGCGCAAGATATATAGACTATAATTTATTATTATTAAGGTGAATTAGATTTAAAATTTCAAAAATAATAAAACTTATTGATTTTGTTTGTAGAGTATTATTTTCAATTGAGTTTATTTGAGTAATTATTATATATTGGTTTATAAACACATATTTAAGAATATGTAGAATATTTTCGAAAATCTAAAGTCAACTAATTCATATATTATATTTTACTCTTTGAATTATTATGTTAAAATTTTAGTTATATTTTAATGACATAGTAGGATATTAAACTTTTAAAAACATATTTAAAAATTTGATCAACCCAATTATAATTTAATGTGTTATATCATATTTCACTCATTAAAGATTTTGTGTAAATAGAAAAATAAAGTATTACGTAAAAAAAATATCCACGCATTAAATTATATTAATAAATATAAAGTTAATATTATATTAATCATTAATGGTCTATATGAGAAATCAAATAATTTGTCAAAATTATAATGTTAATTAATAATATGTTAAATTTTACATTTTTCTAATTACTATATTATTTTAAAGAAATACTAATTGCTAAACATTCATCACTAACTCAAATGTCGAGCCAAAAAATAAATTTCTATCAAATGTGTGGGTATGATGCATCAAATCAAAAATAATAATTTTTCAAATAAATGCATAATGAAGACCATCCTTTTAACATAGCCTATATATTAAGTTTAGTATCTATAATTTTAAAAGTATTTTAATAAATATTAATATATATAATTATCTACTGGAAAATCATATTAGACGTGTTCTTTTATCACTTGTATTATCGTGTAACTATATTTTTAAAATGATTGAGTAAGAAATTAATCTAAGTTGGATCATTTAGATAGGATACGAAATATAATAATAAAAATGGTAAGACAAAATGAGTGTTGTTTTAATGATATTAAAAATGGTTGCAACTAACATTTTAATTTAACTCGTTGCTAACTTAATAGAAAAAACAATTAAAAAAAAGTGGAACAACAAATCTAAATTTATTGTTAAAATATTGTTAGAGAAATATGTGTGTAATTTCGTATAAAGTACAAGTCTTCATCATCTGATTCTTCACTATGATTTTCCCATTTAATTTTCTCCGTTTCTTCAATGGCTGACAAAGCCTTAGAGTTCATCTTCTTTGTGACACCCTATACCCAAATTAGAATAGAAAGTGAAATGTGTTAGTTTTGAAAGAGATTCACAGCAGTTCCAAAATAAATTATACGAAATTTATTTTAAGTTATAAGGTTCAAGAATGTCACACTCACACTTACACAAAATGCTTGCATAAAAATTTTCAATAAAAATTCATTTTATATCGAATATAGTTGAGGTTTATTAAATAAAACTTTTGACGTAAAACATGCTCTAAACTTAGGGACAATTAATTTCTAAATTTGAATAAAAGATAAAAATAACAAAATTGATCGATTGAATTAACAAAAATCTAAAGTAGTTCATAACTCAATAAAATGCAACAAATTACTGCCACCCAGTATCACCTATCAGAGCGTGGATCACCAACCGATAACCTGAAATGATTGCGCTCTCACAAGCGCCAAACACAAGCAACGAGGGGTGAGCTTCGAAAACATATAATAGTATAAAATAATTGAGAAGAACACGTAAAATATAATAAACACCGTATCATATCAAATCACAACCAACAAGAATAATCAAGGTAAAACATTGATACAATCCACAACATCAAGTAAGTAGATACACAAATAAAGTAATGTTATGCATGCTCTTATACTCTAGACTCCTCCTCTTTCTTTGGTACCATTCTAACTCTGAAGTACTTGGTTAGGAGGCCATGATACTATGCCACCATCCCGGTGGACGGACAATTCAAATTGGCCCTGTCCTCATAGATCCCCTCAACTCAACCCGAGACACATATACGCGACAGTCGAGGTAAACGTGTGTTGCATGGTAGCTCCCGACATTTGGAGTGCTACCTCTAAGTCACTTAGAAATTCCCCACCCGAATACCTCCAAGGTCTGACAATCTTGCCCTAAGGCTCAACAGCAGACCACCACGATCAGGCTCATTCAGTTGTACTTCCCCATAATCACTAGGCTTGTCAGGCCCTACCTATATGATGACCAAATAATCTCCACTTCAAAAATTATCAACAATTACTTTCTCCCCTCGTTGGCCTAGGTTACTTACTCCATTAATGGAACCATCATTGGCATGGGTCAAATTTGTCACTATTCAATTAAACACAATATGCATTTCATGATATCATCATTGCAGATTTCCATAGTCATTCATTACATTCAGAGTTTATCATCATAATACGGCAGCTCAAACAATAAAGGGTCTTCACTCACATATAATAGTAATAATAATAATAGATCATTCACACACACCACATCAATTGCAAGGCAAATAATTACAATTTATCACATTTTATCTCATATATCAATATCAAGGATAGATAAAAACAAAGCACATAATGCATTAAATACACCATTATACAGTAATTCAACTATCACACGATCTTCAAAAATGAAATCAAACAACATCCTATAAAAGTTTCTAATTCATATTTTAACCTCACAAAATTAACCTCACAAAATTAAAGTTTCCCGTTCATCTTACTTAATTTATACTCACGCATTCGAACTCACTCTCACCCCATACCTTAGTTTGACGCTTTCGTAAGATATAAGAATCTGAACAATTTCAACAACCATGACATGTCGACAACGCTCAACGAACGAGTCCAAAAGCATCGATGAATTTGCATCGTCAATGAAACGTGGCTGATAATTTACACGAGCATAAAAATGTTACACAATTAATTAAAACTATTATGTGAAGAAACATATTCAAAATCTTGTGAAAAGGTTATTAGAAAATGCCTCACCGACATGCTGGAGCGCCGATAGGGTCCGACTTCAACTTCCCCAAAACAGACAAACGAGTAGTGCTTCTTGAAGGTTTCGACGAGAGGAATTAAAAAACAATATCAGTTTTTGAAGATGATGGACAAGTTGTCCAAAATTCAAGAAAACAGCCGCGACAATGGTGGAAACCCATTTTTTTAAAATGTAACGGTTGGCGATTTCGAGCATAGGTAACGAAAGAGGGTGTTTCGTGGAGTCCAAATATGGTCTTGGTTTCCGTTGGTGATAGCCATGGTGCCCGGAATCTTGATCAAAAGGTGAAGGTTTGATTTTGGACAAAGAGAAATAAGACGTTTCAAGTTGCGATTCAAGTTCAAAATGAAAGAGGAGGTCACAACAATCACGAATGTGGTCTCAGTTTTGTGAGGCATCCACCGTAATGATTGTGGTTGATGAAAAAGAGAAAGAGGAGAAAGTTTGCGGCAGTGCTTACACGAAGAAGAAGGAGGAACGCGTTATGTGCATTTGTTCTCATTTTTGTTTCTTTAATATTATTATTATTATTATTAATTAATTGATTAAAATTTACTCTTGCATAGAAGCCCAATTCATAAAACAAATCTTTCTCATGTTTTTTTTTAAATACAATTAATTTTTAAAATATTACTAATATTTCAAACCTAATATTTTATAAAATAAAGTAATTAATCTTTTTTTTTTTAAAAAAAAAACATTAATAATTAAGATTCTCATATTCAAAATAATCACTATAATTATACTTATATTTTTTAAATACTCACATTAAAATATTATCATTATTAGAGTATATTTGAAATTATAAAATAAATAAATATAACATCAAATTATTTATCTACAATAATATTTAATTAAAAAAATAATTTGCTATAAATTTTGGGGTGTTACAATTCTCCCCTCGTTAGATAAATTTCGTCCTCGAAATTTATGGTGAACAATAGAGAACTAATACCTAACTAAGCACCCTCAAAGAATTCACTCGTTACCTAAGCACTATATGTCAAGAATCAAATGGATTCGTCTGAAAGGCTAACATAACAATGAATCATTTAAACACATGTAACATCTAACATTTCACTCTTAAAAAAAAAATTACCATAATTTCTCACTATAATTTATAAAGGAAATAGAACATGTAGAATTTATCAATAACAATTTACTAGCTTAAGTTGAATTAACGAAGAAAAATAATTAAATAAAAAAATATATAAAATTTAAAGTTCAATTGACTTTTCAAATAATGCTCTATTAGTCTTACTCTTCTAAAAAAAACGTTTAAATCCTAACAACAATTACTCAACATATTTAATACAAGTTAGACTTATAGAGAAACATAAAAAAAAAATTCACACTTTTAAGAATTACAAAGTGAAATGCATAACAACTCAATAACATGCAGTCACTTTAAAAGAAGAACAAATATACAAAACCATATTGGGAGACATAAATTAATTTTCACGTATTCCTAACACAGTTTTTTTTTCTTTTCTTTTTAACCAATCAACATTTATAGTGTATGCTATTTGTAATTTATAATCAAAATAATTTAGAACAACATACATTATAACCAAATAAGCATAGACAATAAAAAGGCAATGATAACCATATTGCCTCATGAGAACATACACATAAACATTGAAATAACTCTAATAACATAACGGTGGACACTTTGTCTAATTAATCAAAATAAAATCAACAAATATTCATAATAATAATAATAATAATAATGAGTTGTTATTGCTTATTAGTACTGACAATGGGTCGTCGGGTTGATCAATCCCTTCTACTCATGTAGTCAAGTACTCAAGGTAAGAATAACTAAAAATATTGGGTCCAAACATAGATGATTAAAAGACTTTTAACATGGTCGTAGTGTGTGAAGACGTCGTCACGTCTCCCACCTCTCAACACAGTTAAACTCCTTTTAACTTCTCAAGTTTTTTTTTTTTCTAAAAAATAAATTAGTAACTAGTACATGGACAAAAATACTTATAATAAACATACAATTCAACAATTAAAACTTATTGTTGTTTAATCATATTCATCAAACAATGAAAGTAATACGTTGTGCTCAACTCAACAGCTAAAATATAAGGCAATAATTTAAAAATGGCATCAATAAGAACTCAATCGCAGTTTATGTGAATTATAATTATTCCTCTGCCAAAATAGCTAACAGTCATGTTTATTTCACTTAGAAAACCAACTAAGTATAATTCATAATTCAAATTTTTTTTTTCAACTCAATTAAATAGTCAAAATAATATTTCAAGTAAGTAAAGGATAGTCAAATCAACTAGTGATGATGAACTTAATTGCCTAATACATGACTGTAACAACAATAGAAATGACACTTAAATTAAACTTAATCAACAATCAGACAAAAGAAATATTAAATTATCTCACTTTTAAACACTCCTAACAAGTCTAAACTCTATACACACATTCCCTTCAAAACCATTTAGAACACCTAAACCACAAGCAATTTTATATTCACAAAATCAAAACACAAGTTAGAGCTCCACCAACAGAGAGCAATATAACGAGAAACAAAAACAAGTTTTTCCTATATCAAAAGCCAAATATAAATATGCAATACATCCCTTTCAAAACCAGTAAAATAAATTTTAAAAACAACAAAATACTCTAGTTTTGTAAGAATCTTATTTCAATGAATTAGGTCCCCAGAGAGAAAGTTATGCTTGCTTAATATAAGTCACACATACACACTATATATGTAGGCCTTTGTCTGGTTTGTAAAATTTTCAAGAATAACTCTATATAAATTTATTCAAAATACTCCTATTTACTAAGAAGTCTCCAAGTAAAAAAACTCGCTTACCCTGAAGGTTACCAACATCACTTATTCTTACCAACATCACATATTAAGTTTGATGTGGTGCTACCACATGAGTTCTACAACAGTGCTACGTTAACTATTTCAGTAAACGCTAATCAATAAATATCCCTTCAGCATTAAATATACAAGTAATAATGTTAAATCAGATTAGTTGATATGAGTAGTACAAGTGTTTGTTGGCTAACTCATTAAGTTAGTGGTATAAAGGAAAAGGCAAGTATATTTTCTTCTCTGGTAAAAAGTCATGAAGTCAACAATCACCTAGACAAAGATTAGCTTTTGACATTGCATGCAAATTTAATTTTCCACACTATAACAAAAGAGGTTATTGGTTTATGCTGGAAAAAAAAAATATATTTATTATAAAACATATGAAAAGTATAAATCTTGATGTATAACATTCATAATATATAATAGTCACAGCCCACACAAACATATTTAACTGTAATGTAATGAGTAATGATTACCACTATACAATGGATAATAGCTAACACTCATTGGTATGAAAAACAATTCATAACTTTTGCACAAACATTTAGTTACTAAAGAATTTCCAACCTTGCGAGTCTCTCTTCCACGTTTTCTTATACCTTAATTTCAGTTTTTCTCTCTTCTCACACATTTGTTATTCATGTATACTAAATAACAAAAATTACGAAACTAAGAAATATGATAAATTGTTGCTGTCATATTTTAATATTAGAATAAATAATAACATAAAATTTTATTTAAGTTATAGAATTGAAAAACATTTGCAAACAAACAAGAAAGTCTGAAATATTCTGTTAACCAAAGCATTTATCAATTATTCATTCAAACAGGAAAACACATAAAAATTAATTCTTTAATGTGACAGAAGTTTTAGCTAATATTCTATATTTGTGTGTCTGGGAGATGTTTTAATGAATAGTTGTATATCCAAACTCCTCAAAGAGTTAAAACAGGGAATGAGAAGTGGTGATGTTGGAATATAGTAATGTTTTTATATAAGTTAAACCCCAAGACATTTTGTCTCCATTTTATAATTACAAATAATACTTTTGCATGTGGTGGAAATAGCAATAAAAATATAAAAATGCAAGTCAAAATAACAGTAACAACACAGATCATTCATGAGTGCAAGTTCAAAATATTTGTTTGATACAGGGGAACAAGACAGCAAGGTCACAAATCTTGGCGGACAAGTGCATGACAGACTCAATAACATTGGAAAAGGCACACGAATTCGATGATATACAATTTAAACAAAAACTAAAATACACAGCAAAGTCAAGAACGATAAGGCATAAACAAGAAAGCAAAAGAAACCACAAGGAGTAAGAAATCTTTGCAGTTCGTAAAATTTGAAATATATAATGTAAAACACACAATCTTTAAACTCAAACATAAAACTTCCATATAATATTACATAAACATACTCATCTTTATCTCAATATACTACAAACAAGTTATTTAATTTTCTCTTTGATATATGCACGTTACAACATCATTTCAAGTTAAAAGTTATTGAAAATTTCAAAAAAAATTTTTTTTTTTTTTTGAGTGTCCAAATACTTCACATGGAAAATGCTATGGTGGGCCACCTCTATGGACAGGTGTTTAAAATTCACTTGAACCACTAATGATGATGGCAAGTATAATTATAAATTTCTTTCCAAATTTTACTACCTAGGCAATTCTTAGATCAATGTCAATTCAAATAAATAAAGAAAAATGAGTATGTCCTTCAAAACATAACAAACATCAATCAAGTCAATGTCTTAGTCGTTAAATCATACTTCCAAAGAGTGTAATTCATCATCATTAGAGTTTCAAATGACTTTTAAGCAGTGGTTCACGGTAGTAGAATTTCCCTACTTGACATATATATCTAACAAACTTTACAAAACAAAATAATAATAACAAAAGAAAACATAACTAAGAATAAGAATCAATTGTGGATTATCAAAATAATATAATGATAATAATAGTACAAAAGAGTAACAAGAATCATCCAGGTAACACAATGAAAATGTAAATAATGAGTAACTATCCACACATAATTAAATAGCAGAGTTACCAGAAACAAATTTAAACATGTATGAACACGCCAAAAATAAACTCTTTTATAAATCAGCATGTCTTTAAACTACATTGCAATTTTTAAACTAACTATTTTTATACTTGCAATATTTAAACTAACTATTTTTAACTACAAATGCACATACTTAATTTGAAACACAACACGGCAATTCTAACATAAAGATTTCACTTTAACATGACAAAACTCGGTGCTTGTACAACAGAAAAAACGTATGACAATATATGAAGGGAGAGCTATCCATAAGGAGGAAAAATATGCTCTTCTAATAGACACACATTATGGCATTACTTAATTAAAACTCAGGATGATAAAACTATACAATGAATCCCACAAGGCTCAAAAAAAAAATATAGATGGTTGAATATATAATAATTTAAACATAAACTATTAAAATAAAATAAGATAGATTAACAGTCACAATAACAAGGGAAAAGCCATACATTCAAGTATCATCATCAATTTAACCTTCAACAGAACAGTGTCATGTTATTTGCCCAATGCAAAATAGCCAAAACAATAGACGTATGAGATTCTTTCACAACCAATATGAGGCTACTAAAAGGAAAAGAAACGGGATTGTATAAAAATTAACAGCCCATAAATTGCTAAAACATTGGTTGAATTTTACTGCCTTCATCTTTCTATGCGAATAACAGATCTTTAAAGGCTTGTCAATTGTGATTGGTATTTTATTATCAGACATATGATAAACATCTTTCTATCTAATTAGGCCTAAGCTTCACTTATGATACTACATGGCATTTAATGTAAACTAGCAGAAGTATAAGCCAGAAGCTATTCATGATTTCAAATAAATGAAATTCTCACAAATTAACAGAACAATGTTAGTAACATACATTACAACTGTTTTTATACAAATGCAAAACAAGTTAGAATTTTTATGTCAATGGTTTGTATAGTTATCTTAACCCTTTTAAGTTTGATTAAGTTTCACTAATGCAAATTGGAAACATGTCAAGATGATATAATGTACAATCCAATGAAAGTCACACCACTTAGCACGTAATCAAGTTAATTTCAAAATATTATCACATAACATACAACAAAAGCTAAATAAACACCTAATGAACAACAGTAAAAAAAATTAAAACAATTGACAAGGAAACAAAAACTCAATAGACACATCACCCACACGGTCTGATTGGACAAACCAGGCTCTAATACCACTAATGTGACACCCTAAACCCAAATTAAAATAGAAAGTGAAATGTGTTAGTTTTGAAAGAGATTCGCAGCGATTCCAAAATAAATTATACGAAATTTATTTTAATTTATAAGGTTCAAGAATGTCACACTCACACTTACACAAAATGCTTGCATAAAAATTTTCAATAAAAATTCGTTTTATATCGAATATAGTTGAGGTTTATTAAATAAAACTTTTGACGTAAAACATGCTCTAAACTTAGGGACAATTAATTTCTAAATTTGAATAAAAGATAAAAATAACAAAATTGATCGATTGAATTAACAAAAATCTAAATTAGTTCATAACTCAATAAAATGCAACAAATTACTCCCACCCAGTATCACCTATCAGAGCGTGGATCACCAACCGATATCCTGAAATGACTGCGCTCTCGCAAGCGCCAAACACAAGCAATGAGGGGTGAGCTTCGAAAACATATAATAGTATAAAATAATTGAGAAGAACACGTAAAATATATTAAACACCGTATCATATCAAATCACAACCAACAAGAATAATCAAGGTAAAACATTGATACAATCTACAACATCAACTAAGTAGATACACAAATAAAGTAATGTTATGCATGCTCTTATACTCTAGACTCCTCCTCTTTATTTGGTACCATTCTAACTCTGAAGTACTTGGTTAGGAGGCCATGATACTATGCCACCATCCCGGTGGACAGACAATTCAAATTGGCCCTGTCCTTATAGATCCACTCAAGTCAACTCGAGACACATATACGCGACAGTCGAGGTAAACGTGTGTTGCATGGTAGCTCCCGACATTTGGAGTGCTACCTCTAAGTCACTTAGGAATTCCCCACCCGAATACCTCCAAGGTCTGACAATCTTGCCCTAAGGCTCAACAGCAGACCGCCACGATCAGGCTCATTCAGTTGTACTTCCCCATAATCACTAGGCTTGTCAGGCTCTACTTATATGATGACCAAATAATCTCCACTTCAAAAATTATCAACAATTACTTTCTCCCCTCGTTGGCCTAGGTTACTTACTCCATTAATGGAACCATCATTGGCACGGGTCAAATTTGTCACTATTCAATTAAACACAATATGCATTTCATGATATCATCATTGCAGATTTCCATAGTCATTCATTAAATTCAGAGTTTATCATCATAATACGGAAGCTCAAACAATAAAGGGTCTTCACTCACATATAATAGTAATAATAATAATAGATCATTCACACACACCACATCAATTGCAAGGCAAATAATTACAATTTATCACATTTTATCTCATATATCAATATCAAGGATAGATAAAAACAAAGCACATAATGCATCAAATACACCATTCTACAATAATTCAACTATCACACGATCTTCAAAAATGAAATCAAACAACATCCTATAAAAGTTTCTAATTCATATTTTAACCTCACAAAATTAAAGTTTGCTCATTAGTCAATTATTACTCAAAAGGCATGTGTCATTCGTAGCGAGCCCCGAATGAATTGTGGGAAATACGGTATTCCCGTTCATCTCACTTAATTTATACTCACGCATTCGAACTCACTCTCACCCCATACCTTAGTTTGACGCTTTCGTAAGATATAAGAATCTGAACAATTTCAACAACCATCACATGTCGACAACGCTCAACGAACGAGTCCAAAAGCATCGATGAATTTGCATCGTCAATGAAACGTGGCTGATAATTTACACTATTATGTGAGAAACATATTCAAAATCTTGTGAAAAGGTTATTAGAAAATGCCTCACCGACATGCTGGAGCGCCGATAGGGTCCGACTTCAACTTCCCCAAAACAGACAAACGAGTAGTGTTTCTTGAAGGTTTCGACGAGAGGAATTCAAAAACGATATCAGTTTTTAAAGATGATGAACGCGTTGTCCGAAATTCAAGAAAACAGCCGCGACAATGGTGGAAACCCATTTTTTAAAATGTAACGGTTGGCGATTTCGAGCATAGGTAACGAAAGAGGGTGTTTCGTGGAGTCCAAATATGGTATTGGTTTCCGTTGGTGATAGCCATGGTGCCCGGAATCTTGATCAAAAGGTGAAGGTTTGATTTTGGACAAAGAGAAATAAGACGTTTCAAGTTGCGATTCAAGTTGAGAATGAAAGAGGAGGTCACAACGATCACAAATGTGGTCTCAGTTTTGAGAGGCATCTACCGTAATGATTGTGGTTGACGAAAAAGAGAAAGAGGAGAAAGTTTGCGGCGGTGCTTACACGAAGAAGAAGGAGGAACGCGTTATGTGCAATTGTTCTCATGTTTTTTTTTAAATACAATTGACTTTTAAAATATTACTAATATTTCAAACCTAATATTTTATAAAATAAAGTAATTAATCTTTTTTTTTTTTTTAAAAAAAACATTTATAATTAAGATTCTCATATTCAAAATAATCACTATAATTATACTTATATTTTTCAAATACTCACATTAAAATACTATCATTATTAGAGTATATTTGAAATTATACCATCAAATTATTTATCTACAATAATATGTAATTAAAAAAATAATTTATTATAAATTTTGGGGTGTTACATTTTTTCCTTGGGATTTTAGGGCCAAGGACTTTGAATTTCAATTATCAATTTTATACGATTAAATTTAGTAAACTTTTGTTTATATATATATAACTAATTACAAATTATGTTTGTTAAATTTTTGTGTTTAATATTTATTTTCGATTTGGCAAACTTTGCTTTATCTCAATAGTTTTAGTCCGATAAATAAAATAAATTCAACTTATTTAATTAATACAATTGTGCTATACATTTATATCTCTTCTCTCTATAAATAGACATGATTGTATACGATTTATTAAAAACCAAATTATGTTAAAAATTATAAATAAATATAATTTCCATTAAATTCAAATTTAGTTTTGTATTTTTAAATAAACTATGCTTCAATTATATAACCAAAGATTTTATTTATTTGATAAATATTAATTTTATTTTAATCATAATACACTATTCTTTCTGAGTAATGTTTAATTTGCATTATTGTATTTAATTATTATGTGAGTACTGTATTTTTAAATTTGAAAATATTAAATTCTATTTAAAAGTTCTAACTCTCTTTAGCCTATATTTTTTCTTTAAACAAAAATGATATAACAATTATTGATTTTAATCATATAATTCAATTTACATAGACGTATATATATATATATATATTTATATATATATATATATTAAAGTATACTTTAATATGTATTATAAAATAGACATAAAAAAGTAGATAAATTTCAAAGGCGCTGATAATTGAGCTAAGATTCAATCAAGTAGGTTGTATTTGGATTGGTTTTCATTTCAAAATTTTGTTGAACAAGAAGAAATCAATTATTTCCATAAAGTTAAGATTAAATCAAGTTTCAATACAAATCACAAAATATCTGATATGTGAATTTCAGACAATTACAAATTTAGTTAAATGAAAAGTGATCAAAACATAGTCATTGTTGTGCTGAGATTGAGGATGATATAAGATTACTATCAAAGCACAGGTTTCAATATTTTGTAGTTCATCTCTTATTTCATATTATCACCATAAAAATTGGCTCAAGATTGAGAATAAGAGTGTTCAAAGATAGTCGCCACATATGTCAATCTAATGCTCAGACTTGAGAAAAAGTTTAAGAGGGAGAGGGAATCACATGAGTTTTGAGTGGATTAACGTAATCTTTGAGATCAAAACTAATTAAATGGACAAGATATATCATCAAAGTTTAATTTGACACCTTAGTGTCATTTGATCTCATCCCCCACACATATACATATAATAAGAAAGAGAGAAAAAGTTTATTTATTGCCACAAAAGTAATAATACAGTTAATTAGGTCAACCAATTTTTGATTTTTGTAGTGTTACATACATGTAGTAATATACATTATTTGTCCTTGCAAGTTTCCAAACATGAATTCATGATTCCATTAATGTTATGTGGATCTGAAAAAATAAAATATCAATATGTAAGACACATCATGATTTAAGCCAACTGTATTAATTTATAGTATTAGATTGATAATCATACCAATATATAATATAAAAGCGAGAAAGAATAAACATACCAATACCAATATTATTGGACTTCGATTAAGCACAATTTGTAGTACAATCATGTGCATTTTGTGATGAGTTCTTATGACAATTTAATCTACAAGTAGTAAGACAACGAACAAATGATGTAGGATTTCCTACGTCACTTGCACATTTCAAACCACACTTGCCAAGGCAAAGCAATACACCAATTCTACTATCTGCATTTTCATGTGCAGGTGTTGTTAGTGAAGAAGTTTCATTGGCAAGAACAAAAATAAACATATTCATTGCCATAATTATGACCATAATCATAACAACATTTTTCATCTCACTCTTTGACATTTTTCTTGAATATCTTATAAATATTGTATTTCTCTTTGTATAATTAAGTTTGATTTGAAAATCTATGTTGTTCTCCATTTATAATCATTGAAAAACGTCATCTTTAGTACATTTCCAAACCCTAAATAAGAAATACATTGATGATTGTCAATTCTGGAATGTGACATGATTAACACTTATGTATCAAAAGCTTAAAAGATAATATTTGCTACAATTAGATTTTCATATATTTTTAGCTTAATGGAAAAAAATCAGATTTTTTTACAATTTATATATGTCATAATATTATTTTGTAACCGACTACACAAATATATATATATATATATATATATATATATATATATATATGGTAAAATTTTATTAGATGTCTAAGTGAAAATATTTTACAATGACACTAAAAGAGACCTAAAGAAATAATAGTTTGAGATTTGATATATTGACTTTTTGTCAAAGATATCAAATATTCAGTTTATAATTTGTTGTGAAAATTTTTTAGATGGTCACTCCACTAAAATATCAGCCTCTAGACACAACCAATTAAAAATTGACAAGCAAAAAAAAAAAACTAGAATGTGTCCCACGGATTGCGCAAGATATATAGACTATAATTTATTATTATTAAGGTGAATTAGATTTAAAATTTCAAAAATAATAAAACTTATTGATTTTGTTTGTAGAGTATTATTTTCAATTGAGTTTATTTGAGTAATTATTATATATTGGTTTATAAACACACATTTAAGAATATGTAGAATATTTTCGAAAATATAAAGTCAACTAATTCATATATTATGTTTTACTCATTGAATTATTATGTTAAAATTTTAGTTATATTTTAATGACATAGTAGGATATTAAACTTTTAAAAACATATTTAAAAATTCGATCAACCCAATTATAATTTAATGTGTTATATCATATTTCACTCATTAAAGATTTTGTGTAAATAGAAAAATAAAGTACTACGTAAAAAAAATATCCACGCATTAAATTATATTAATAAATATAAAGTTAATATTATATTAATCATTAATGGTCTATATGAGAAATCAAATAATTTGTCAAAATTATAATGTTAATTAATAAAATGTTAAATTTTACATTTTTCTAATTACTATATTATTTTAAAGAAATAATAATTGCTAAACATTCATCACTAACTCAAATGTCGAGCCAAAAAATAAATCTCTATCAAATGTGTGGGTATGATGCATCAAATCAAAAATAATAATTTTTCAAATAAATGCATAATGAAGACCATCCTTTAAACATAGCCTATATATTAAGTTTAGTATCTATAATTTTAAAAGTATTTTAATAAATATTAATATATATAATTATCTACTGGAAAATTATATTAGACGTGTTCTTTTATCACTTGTATTATCGTGTAACTATATTTTTAAAATGATTGAGTAAGAAATTAATCTAAGTTGGATCATTTAGATAGGATACGAAATATAATAATAAAAATGGTAAGACAAAATGAGTGTTGTTTTAATGATATTAAAAATGGTTGCAACTAACATTTTAATTTAACTCGTTGCTAACTTAATAGAAAAAACAATTAATTTTCTCACTATGTGTGTAATTTCGTATAAAGTACAAGCCTTCATCATCTGATTCTTCACTATGATTTTTCCATTTAATTTTCTCCGTTTCTTCAATGGCTGACAAAGCCTTAGAGTTCATCTTCTTTCCTTGGGATTTTAGGGGCCAAGGACTTTGAATTTCAATTATCAATTTTATACGATTAAATTTAGTAAACTTTTGTTTATATATATATAACTAATTACAAATTATGTTTGTTAAATTTTTGTGTTTAATATTTATTTTCGATTTGGCAAACTTTGCTTTTATCTCAATAGTTTTAGTCCGATAAAAAAAATAAATTCAACTTATTTAATTAATACAATTGTGCTATACATTTATATCTCTTCTCTCTATAAATAGACATGATTGTATACGATTTATTAAAAACCAAATTATGTTAAAAATTATAAATAAATATAATTTCCATTAAATTCAAATTTTAGTTTTGTATTTTTAAATAAACTATGCTTCAATTATATAACCAAAGATTTTATTTATTTGATAAATATTAATTTTATTTTAATCATAATACACTATTCTTGCTGAGTTATGTTTAATTTGCATTATTGTATTCAATTATTATGTGAGTACTGTATTTTTAAATTTGAAAATATTAAATTCTATTTTAAAGTTCTAACTCTATTTAGCCTATATTTTTTCTTTAAACAAAAATGATAAAACAATTATTGATTTTAATCATATAATCCAATTTACATAGACGTGTCTATATATATATATATATATATATATAAGTATACTTTAATATGTATTATAAAATAGACATAAAAAAGTAGATATAATTTCAAAAGCGCTGATAATTGAGCTAAGATTCAATCAAGTAAGTTGCATTTGGTTTGGTTTTCATTTCAAAATTTTGTTGAACAAGAAGAAATCAATTATTTCCATAAAGTTAAGATTAAATCAAGTTTCAATACAAATCACAAAATATCTGATATGTGAATTTCAGACAATTACAAATTTAGTTAAATAAAAAGTGATCAAAACATAGTCATTGTTGTGCTGAGATTGAGGATGATATAAGATTACTATCAAAGCACTGAGACATCATGAAAGGTTTCAATATTTTGTTGTTCATCTCTTATTTCATATTATCACCATAAAAATTGGCTCAAGATTGAGAATAAGAGTGTTCAAAGATAGTCGCCACATATGTCAATCTAATGCTTAGACTTGAGAAAAAGTTTAAGAGGGAGAGGGAATCACATGAGTTTTGAGTGGATTAACGTAATCTTTGAGATCAAAACTAATTAAATGGACAAGATATATCTTCAAAGTTTAATTTGACACCTTAGTGTCATTTGATCTCATCCCCCACACATATACATATAATAAGAAAGAGAGAAAAAGTTTATTTATTGCCCCAAAAGTAATAATACAGTTAATTAGGTCAACTGATTTTTGATTTTTGTAGTGTTACATACATGTAGTAATATACATTATTTATCCTTGCAAATTTCCAAACATGAATTCATGATTCCATTAATGTTATGTGGATCTCAAAACATAAAATATCAATATGTAAGAAACATCATGATTTAGGCCAACTGTATTAATTTTTAGTATTAGATTGATAATCATACCAATATATAATATAAAAGTGAGAAAGAATAAACATACCAATACCAATATTATTGGACTTAGATTAAGCACAATTTGTAGTACAATCGTGTGCATTTTGTGATGAGTTCTTATGACAATTTAATCTACAAGTAGTAAGACAACCTACAAATGATGTAGGATTTCCTACGTCACTGGCACATTTCAAACCACACTTGCCAAGGCAAAGCAATACACCAATTCTACTATCTGCATTTTCATGTGCAGGTGTTGTTAGTGAAGAAGTTTCATTGGCAAGAGCAAATATAAACATATTCATTGCCATAATTATGACCATAATCATAACAACATTTTTCATCTCACTCTTTGACATTTTTCTTGTATATCTTATAAATATTGTATTTCTCTTTGTATAATTAAGTTTGATTTGAAAATCTATGTAGTTCTCCATTTATAATCATTGAAAAACGTCATCTTGAGTACATTTCCAAACCCTAAATAAGAAATACATTGATGATTGTCAATTCTGGAATGTGACATGATTAACACTTATGTATCAAAAGCTTAAAAGTTAATATTTGCTACAATTAGATTTTCATATATTTTTAGCTTAATGGAAAAAAAATCAGATTTTTTCACAATTTATATATATCATAATATTATTTTGTAACCGACTACACAAATATATATATATATATATGGTAAAATTTTATTAGATGTCTAAGTGAAAATATTTTACATACATGTAGTAATATACATTATTTGTCCTTGCAAGTTTCCAAACATGAATTCATGATTCCATTAATGTTATGTGGATCTGAAAAAATAAAATATCAATATGTAAGAAACATGATGATTTAAGCCAACTGTATTAATTTATAGTATTAGATTGATAATCATACCAATATATAATATAAAAGCGAGAAAGAATAAACATACCAATACCAATATTGTTGGACTTCGATTAACCACAATTTGTAGTACAATCATGTGCATTTTGTGATGAGTTCTTATGACAATTTAATCTACAAGTAGTAAGACAACCAACAAATGATGTAGGATTTCCTACGTCACTTGCACATTTCAAACCACACTTGCCAAGGCAAAGCAATACACCAATTCTACTATATGCATTTTCATGTGCAGGTGTTGTTAGTGAAGAAGTTTCATTGGCAAGAACAAAAATAAACATATTCATTGCCATAATTATGACCATAATCATAACAACATTTTTCATCTCACTCTTTGACATTTTTCTTGAATATCTTATAAATATTGTATTTCTCTTTGTATAATTAAGTTTGATTTGAAAATCTATGTTGTTCTCCATTTATAATCATTGAAAAA
>JBBPBS010000207.1:4672374-4689504 GCA_037974835.1 Cicer judaicum
CAAAGCACTGAGACATCATGAAAGGTTTCAATATTTTGTTGTTCATCTCTTATTTCATATTATCACCATAAAAATTGGCTCAAGATTGAGAATAAGAGTGTTCAAAGATAGTCGCCACATATGTCAATCTAATGCTTAGACTTGAGAAAAAGTTTAAGAGGGAGAGGGAATCACATGAGTTTTGAGTGGATTAACGTAATCTTTGAGATCAAAACTAATTAAATGGACAAGATATATCTTCAAAGTTTAATTTGACACCTTAGTGTCATTTGATCTCATCCCCCACACATATACATATAATAAGAAAGAGAGAAAAAGTTTATTTATTGCCCCAAAAGTAATAATACAGTTAATTAGGTCAACTGATTTTTGATTTTTGTAGTGTTACATACATGTAGTAATATACATTATTTATCCTTGCAAATTTCCAAACATGAATTCATGATTCCATTAATGTTATGTGGATCTCAAAACATAAAATATCAATATGTAAGAAACATCATGATTTAGGCCAACTGTATTAATTTTTAGTATTAGATTGATAATCATACCAATATATAATATAAAAGTGAGAAAGAATAAACATACCAATACCAATATTATTGGACTTAGATTAAGCACAATTTGTAGTACAATCGTGTGCATTTTGTGATGAGTTCTTATGACAATTTAATCTACAAGTAGTAAGACAACCTACAAATGATGTAGGATTTCCTACGTCACTGGCACATTTCAAACCACACTTGCCAAGGCAAAGCAATACACCAATTCTACTATCTGCATTTTCATGTGCAGGTGTTGTTAGTGAAGAAGTTTCATTGGCAAGAGCAAATATAAACATATTCATTGCCATAATTATGACCATAATCATAACAACATTTTTCATCTCACTCTTTGACATTTTTCTTGTATATCTTATAAATATTGTATTTCTCTTTGTATAATTAAGTTTGATTTGAAAATCTATGTAGTTCTCCATTTATAATCATTGAAAAACGTCATCTTGAGTACATTTCCAAACCCTAAATAAGAAATACATTGATGATTGTCAATTCTGGAATGTGACATGATTAACACTTATGTATCAAAAGCTTAAAAGTTAATATTTGCTACAATTAGATTTTCATATATTTTTAGCTTAATGGAAAAAAAATCAGATTTTTTCACAATTTATATATATCATAATATTATTTTGTAACCGACTACACAAATATATATATATATATATGGTAAAATTTTATTAGATGTCTAAGTGAAAATATTTTACATACATGTAGTAATATACATTATTTGTCCTTGCAAGTTTCCAAACATGAATTCATGATTCCATTAATGTTATGTGGATCTGAAAAAATAAAATATCAATATGTAAGAAACATGATGATTTAAGCCAACTGTATTAATTTATAGTATTAGATTGATAATCATACCAATATATAATATAAAAGCGAGAAAGAATAAACATACCAATACCAATATTGTTGGACTTCGATTAACCACAATTTGTAGTACAATCATGTGCATTTTGTGATGAGTTCTTATGACAATTTAATCTACAAGTAGTAAGACAACCAACAAATGATGTAGGATTTCCTACGTCACTTGCACATTTCAAACCACACTTGCCAAGGCAAAGCAATACACCAATTCTACTATATGCATTTTCATGTGCAGGTGTTGTTAGTGAAGAAGTTTCATTGGCAAGAACAAAAATAAACATATTCATTGCCATAATTATGACCATAATCATAACAACATTTTTCATCTCACTCTTTGACATTTTTCTTGAATATCTTATAAATATTGTATTTCTCTTTGTATAATTAAGTTTGATTTGAAAATCTATGTTGTTCTCCATTTATAATCATTGAAAAATGTCATCTTTAGTACATTTCCAAACCCTAAATAAGAAATACATTGATGATTGTCAATTCTGGAATGTGACATGATTAACACTTATGTATCAAAAGCTTAAAAGTTAATATTTGCTACAATTAGATTTTCATATATTTTTAGCTTAATGGAAAAAAAATCAGATTTTTTTACAATTTATATATGTCATAATATTATTTTGTAACCGACTACACAAATATATATATATATATATGGTAAAATTTTATTAGATGTCTAAGTGAAAATATTTTACAATGACACTAAAAGAGACCTAAATAAATAATAGTTTGAGATTTGATATATTGACTTTTTGTCAAAGATATCAAATATTCAGTTTTTAATTTGTTGTGAAAATTTTTTAGATGGTCACTCCACTAAAATATCAGCCTCTAGACACAACCAATTAAAAATTGACAAGCAAAAAAAAAAAACTAGAATGTGTCCCACAGATTGCGCAAGATATATAGACTATAATTTATTATTATTAAGGTGAATTAGATTTAAAATTTCAAAAATAATAAAACTTATTGATTTTGTTTGTAGAGTATTATTTTCAATTGAGTTTATTTGAGTAATTATTATATATTGATTTATAAACACACATTTAAGAATATGTAGAATATTTTCGAAAATATAAAGTCAACTAATTCATATATTATGTTTTACTCATTGAATTATTATGTTAAAATTGTAGTTATATTTTAATGACATAGTAGGATATTAAACTTTTAAAAACATATTTAAAAATTCGATCAACCCAATTATAATTTAATGTGTTATATCATATTTCACTCATTAAAGATTTTGTGTAAATAGAAAAATAAAGTACTACGTAAAAAAAATATCCACGCATTAAATTATATTAATAAATATAAAGTTAATATTATATTAATCATTAATGGTCTATATGAGAAATCAAATAATTTGTCAAAATTATAATGTTAATTAATAAAATATTAAATTTTACATTTTTCTAATTACTATATTATTTTAAAGAAATAATAATTGCTAAACATTCATCACTAACTCAAATGTCGAGCCAAAAAATAAATCTCTATCAAATGTGTGGGTATGATGCATCAAATCAAAAATAATAATTTTTCAAATAAATGCATAATGAAGACCATCCTTTAAACATAGCCTATATATTAAGTTTAGTATCTATAATTTTAAAAGTATTTTAATAAATATTAATATATATAATTATCTACTGGAAAATTATATTAGACGTGTTCTTTTATCACTTGTATTATCGTTGAACTATATTTTTAAAATGATTGAGTAAGAAATTAATCTAAGTTGGATCATTTAGATAGGATACGAAATATAATAATAAAAACGGTAAGACAAAATGAGTGTTGTTTTAATTATATTAAAAATGGTTGCAACTAACATTTTAATTTAACTCGTTGCTAACTTAATAGAAAAAACAATAAATTTTCTCACTATGTGTGTAATTTCGTATAAAGTACAAGCCTTCATCATCTGATTCTTCACTATGATTTTTTCATTTAATTTTCTCCGTTTCTTCAATGGCTGACAAAGCCTTAGAGTTCATCTTCTTTCCTTGGGATTTTAGGGGCCAAGGACTTTGAATTTCAATTATCAATTTTATACGATTAAATTTAGTAAACTATCATAATATTATTTTGTAACCGACTACACAAATATATATATATATATATGGTAAAATTTTATTAGATGTCTAAGTGAAAATATTTTACATACATGTAGTAATATACATTATTTGTCCTTGCAAGTTTCCAAACATGAATTCATGATTCCATTAATGTTATGTGGATCTGAAAAAATAAAATATCAATATGTAAGAAACATGATGATTTAAGCCAACTGTATTAATTTATAGTATTAGATTGATAATCATACCAATATATAATATAAAAGCGAGAAAGAATAAACATACCAATACCAATATTGTTGGACTTCGATTAACCACAATTTGTAGTACAATCATGTGCATTTTGTGATGAGTTCTTATGACAATTTAATCTACAAGTAGTAAGACAACCAACAAATGATGTAGGATTTCCTACGTCACTTGCACATTTCAAACCACACTTGCCAAGGCAAAGCAATACACCAATTCTACTATATGCATTTTCATGTGCAGGTGTTGTTAGTGAAGAAGTTTCATTGGCAAGAACAAAAATAAACATATTCATTGCCATAATTATGACCATAATCATAACAACATTTTTCATCTCACTCTTTGACATTTTTCTTGAATATCTTATAAATATTGTATTTCTCTTTGTATAATTAAGTTTGATTTGAAAATCTATGTTGTTCTCCATTTATAATCATTGAAAAATGTCATCTTTAGTACATTTCCAAACCCTAAATAAGAAATACATTGATGATTGTCAATTCTGGAATGTGACATGATTAACACTTATGTATCAAAAGCTTAAAAGTTAATATTTGCTACAATTAGATTTTCATATATTTTTAGCTTAATGGAAAAAAAATCAGATTTTTTTACAATTTATATATGTCATAATATTATTTTGTAACCGACTACACAAATATATATATATATATATGGTAAAATTTTATTAGATGTCTAAGTGAAAATATTTTACAATGACACTAAAAGAGACCTAAATAAATAATAGTTTGAGATTTGATATATTGACTTTTTGTCAAAGATATCAAATATTCAGTTTTTAATTTGTTGTGAAAATTTTTTAGATGGTCACTCCACTAAAATATCAGCCTCTAGACACAACCAATTAAAAATTGACAAGCAAAAAAAAAAAACTAGAATGTGTCCCACAGATTGCGCAAGATATATAGACTATAATTTATTATTATTAAGGTGAATTAGATTTAAAATTTCAAAAATAATAAAACTTATTGATTTTGTTTGTAGAGTATTATTTTCAATTGAGTTTATTTGAGTAATTATTATATATTGATTTATAAACACACATTTAAGAATATGTAGAATATTTTCGAAAATATAAAGTCAACTAATTCATATATTATGTTTTACTCATTGAATTATTATGTTAAAATTGTAGTTATATTTTAATGACATAGTAGGATATTAAACTTTTAAAAACATATTTAAAAATTCGATCAACCCAATTATAATTTAATGTGTTATATCATATTTCACTCATTAAAGATTTTGTGTAAATAGAAAAATAAAGTACTACGTAAAAAAAATATCCACGCATTAAATTATATTAATAAATATAAAGTTAATATTATATTAATCATTAATGGTCTATATGAGAAATCAAATAATTTGTCAAAATTATAATGTTAATTAATAAAATATTAAATTTTACATTTTTCTAATTACTATATTATTTTAAAGAAATAATAATTGCTAAACATTCATCACTAACTCAAATGTCGAGCCAAAAAATAAATCTCTATCAAATGTGTGGGTATGATGCATCAAATCAAAAATAATAATTTTTCAAATAAATGCATAATGAAGACCATCCTTTAAACATAGCCTATATATTAAGTTTAGTATCTATAATTTTAAAAGTATTTTAATAAATATTAATATATATAATTATCTACTGGAAAATTATATTAGACGTGTTCTTTTATCACTTGTATTATCGTTGAACTATATTTTTAAAATGATTGAGTAAGAAATTAATCTAAGTTGGATCATTTAGATAGGATACGAAATATAATAATAAAAACGGTAAGACAAAATGAGTGTTGTTTTAATTATATTAAAAATGGTTGCAACTAACATTTTAATTTAACTCGTTGCTAACTTAATAGAAAAAACAATAAATTTTCTCACTATGTGTGTAATTTCGTATAAAGTACAAGCCTTCATCATCTGATTCTTCACTATGATTTTTTCATTTAATTTTCTCCGTTTCTTCAATGGCTGACAAAGCCTTAGAGTTCATCTTCTTTCCTTGGGATTTTAGGGGCCAAGGACTTTGAATTTCAATTATCAATTTTATACGATTAAATTTAGTAAACTGAGTATTATTTTCAATTGAGTTTATTTGAGTAATTATTATATATTGATTTATAAACACACATTTAAGAATATGTAGAATATTTTCGAAAATATAAAGTCAACTAATTCATATATTATGTTTTACTCATTGAATTATTATGTTAAAATTGTAGTTATATTTTAATGACATAGTAGGATATTAAACTTTTAAAAACATATTTAAAAATTCGATCAACCCAATTATAATTTAATGTGTTATATCATATTTCACTCATTAAAGATTTTGTGTAAATAGAAAAATAAAGTACTACGTAAAAAAAATATCCACGCATTAAATTATATTAATAAATATAAAGTTAATATTATATTAATCATTAATGGTCTATATGAGAAATCAAATAATTTGTCAAAATTATAATGTTAATTAATAAAATATTAAATTTTACATTTTTCTAATTACTATATTATTTTAAAGAAATAATAATTGCTAAACATTCATCACTAACTCAAATGTCGAGCCAAAAAATAAATCTCTATCAAATGTGTGGGTATGATGCATCAAATCAAAAATAATAATTTTTCAAATAAATGCATAATGAAGACCATCCTTTAAACATAGCCTATATATTAAGTTTAGTATCTATAATTTTAAAAGTATTTTAATAAATATTAATATATATAATTATCTACTGGAAAATTATATTAGACGTGTTCTTTTATCACTTGTATTATCGTTGAACTATATTTTTAAAATGATTGAGTAAGAAATTAATCTAAGTTGGATCATTTAGATAGGATACGAAATATAATAATAAAAACGGTAAGACAAAATGAGTGTTGTTTTAATTATATTAAAAATGGTTGCAACTAACATTTTAATTTAACTCGTTGCTAACTTAATAGAAAAAACAATAAATTTTCTCACTATGTGTGTAATTTCGTATAAAGTACAAGCCTTCATCATCTGATTCTTCACTATGATTTTTTCATTTAATTTTCTCCGTTTCTTCAATGGCTGACAAAGCCTTAGAGTTCATCTTCTTTCCTTGGGATTTTAGGGGCCAAGGACTTTGAATTTCAATTATCAATTTTATACGATTAAATTTAGTAAACTTTTGTTTATATATATATAACTAATTACAAATTATGTTTGTTAAATTTTTGTGTTTAATATTTATTTTCGATTTGGCAAACTTTGCTTTTATCTCAATAGTTTTAGTCCGATAAAAAAAATAAATTCAACTTATTTAATTAATACAATTGTGCTATACATTTATATCTCTTCTCTCTATAAATAGACATGATTGTATACGATTTATTAAAAACCAAATTATGTTAAAAATTATAAATAAATATAATTTCCATTAAATTCAAATTTTAGTTTTGTATTTTTAAATAAACTATGCTTCAATTATATAACCAAAGATTTTATTTATTTGATAAATATTAATTTTATTTTAATCATAATACACTATTCTTGCTGAGTTATGTTTAATTTGCATTATTGTATTCAATTATTATGTGAGTACTGTATTTTTAAATTTGAAAATATTAAATTCTATTTTAAAGTTCTAACTCTATTTAGCCTATATTTTTTCTTTAAACAAAAATGATAAAACAATTATTGATTTTAATCATATAATCCAATTTACATAGACGTGTCTATATATATATATATATATATATATAAGTATACTTTAATATGTATTATAAAATAGACATAAAAAAGTAGATATAATTTCAAAAGCGCTGATAATTGAGCTAAGATTCAATCAAGTAAGTTGCATTTGGTTTGGTTTTCATTTCAAAATTTTGTTGAACAAGAAGAAATCAATTATTTCCATAAAGTTAAGATTAAATCAAGTTTCAATACAAATCACAAAATATCTGATATGTGAATTTCAGACAATTACAAATTTAGTTAAATAAAAAGTGATCAAAACATAGTCATTGTTGTGCTGAGATTGAGGATGATATAAGATTACTATCAAAGCACTGAGACATCATGAAAGGTTTCAATATTTTGTTGTTCATCTCTTATTTCATATTATCACCATAAAAATTGGCTCAAGATTGAGAATAAGAGTGTTCAAAGATAGTCGCCACATATGTCAATCTAATGCTTAGACTTGAGAAAAAGTTTAAGAGGGAGAGGGAATCACATGAGTTTTGAGTGGATTAACGTAATCTTTGAGATCAAAACTAATTAAATGGACAAGATATATCTTCAAAGTTTAATTTGACACCTTAGTGTCATTTGATCTCATCCCCCACACATATACATATAATAAGAAAGAGAGAAAAAGTTTATTTATTGCCCCAAAAGTAATAATACAGTTAATTAGGTCAACTGATTTTTGATTTTTGTAGTGTTACATACATGTAGTAATATACATTATTTATCCTTGCAAATTTCCAAACATGAATTCATGATTCCATTAATGTTATGTGGATCTCAAAACATAAAATATCAATATGTAAGAAACATCATGATTTAGGCCAACTGTATTAATTTTTAGTATTAGATTGATAATCATACCAATATATAATATAAAAGTGAGAAAGAATAAACATACCAATACCAATATTATTGGACTTAGATTAAGCACAATTTGTAGTACAATCGTGTGCATTTTGTGATGAGTTCTTATGACAATTTAATCTACAAGTAGTAAGACAACCTACAAATGATGTAGGATTTCCTACGTCACTGGCACATTTCAAACCACACTTGCCAAGGCAAAGCAATACACCAATTCTACTATCTGCATTTTCATGTGCAGGTGTTGTTAGTGAAGAAGTTTCATTGGCAAGAGCAAATATAAACATATTCATTGCCATAATTATGACCATAATCATAACAACATTTTTCATCTCACTCTTTGACATTTTTCTTGTATATCTTATAAATATTGTATTTCTCTTTGTATAATTAAGTTTGATTTGAAAATCTATGTAGTTCTCCATTTATAATCATTGAAAAACGTCATCTTGAGTACATTTCCAAACCCTAAATAAGAAATACATTGATGATTGTCAATTCTGGAATGTGACATGATTAACACTTATGTATCAAAAGCTTAAAAGTTAATATTTGCTACAATTAGATTTTCATATATTTTTAGCTTAATGGAAAAAAAATCAGATTTTTTTACAATTTATATATGTCATAATATTATTTTGTAACCGACTACACAAATATATATATATATATATGGTAAAATTTTATTAGATGTCTAAGTGAAAATATTTTACAATGACACTAAAAGAGACCTAAATAAATAATAGTTTGAGATTTGATATATTGACTTTTTGTCAAAGATATCAAATATTCAGTTTTTAATTTGTTGTGAAAATTTTTTAGATGGTCACTCCACTAAAATATCAGCCTCTAGACACAACCAATTAAAAATTGACAAGCAAAAAAAAAAAACTAGAATGTGTCCCACAGATTGCGCAAGATATATAGACTATAATTTATTATTATTAAGGTGAATTAGATTTAAAATTTCAAAAATAATAAAACTTATTGATTTTGTTTGTAGAGTATTATTTTCAATTGAGTTTATTTGAGTAATTATTATATATTGATTTATAAACACACATTTAAGAATATGTAGAATATTTTCGAAAATATAAAGTCAACTAATTCATATATTATGTTTTACTCATTGAATTATTATGTTAAAATTGTAGTTATATTTTAATGACATAGTAGGATATTAAACTTTTAAAAACATATTTAAAAATTCGATCAACCCAATTATAATTTAATGTGTTATATCATATTTCACTCATTAAAGATTTTGTGTAAATAGAAAAATAAAGTACTACGTAAAAAAAATATCCACGCATTAAATTATATTAATAAATATAAAGTTAATATTATATTAATCATTAATGGTCTATATGAGAAATCAAATAATTTGTCAAAATTATAATGTTAATTAATAAAATATTAAATTTTACATTTTTCTAATTACTATATTATTTTAAAGAAATAATAATTGCTAAACATTCATCACTAACTCAAATGTCGAGCCAAAAAATAAATCTCTATCAAATGTGTGGGTATGATGCATCAAATCAAAAATAATAATTTTTCAAATAAATGCATAATGAAGACCATCCTTTAAACATAGCCTATATATTAAGTTTAGTATCTATAATTTTAAAAGTATTTTAATAAATATTAATATATATAATTATCTACTGGAAAATTATATTAGACGTGTTCTTTTATCACTTGTATTATCGTTGAACTATATTTTTAAAATGATTGAGTAAGAAATTAATCTAAGTTGGATCATTTAGATAGGATACGAAATATAATAATAAAAACGGTAAGACAAAATGAGTGTTGTTTTAATTATATTAAAAATGGTTGCAACTAACATTTTAATTTAACTCGTTGCTAACTTAATAGAAAAAACAATAAATTTTCTCACTATGTGTGTAATTTCGTATAAAGTACAAGCCTTCATCATCTGATTCTTCACTATGATTTTTTCATTTAATTTTCTCCGTTTCTTCAATGGCTGACAAAGCCTTAGAGTTCATCTTCTTTCCTTGGGATTTTAGGGGCCAAGGACTTTGAATTTCAATTATCAATTTTATACGATTAAATTTAGTAAACTTTTGTTTATATATATATAACTAATTACAAATTATGTTTGTTAAATTTTTGTGTTTAATATTTATTTTCGATTTGGCAAACTTTGCTTTTATCTCAATAGTTTTAGTCCGATAAAAAAAATAAATTCAACTTATTTAATTAATACAATTGTGCTATACATTTATATCTCTTCTCTCTATAAATAGACATGATTGTATACGATTTATTAAAAACCAAATTATGTTAAAAATTATAAATAAATATAATTTCCATTAAATTCAAATTTTAGTTTTGTATTTTTAAATAAACTATGCTTCAATTATATAACCAAAGATTTTATTTATTTGATAAATATTAATTTTATTTTAATCATAATACACTATTCTTGCTGAGTTATGTTTAATTTGCATTATTGTATTCAATTATTATGTGAGTACTGTATTTTTAAATTTGAAAATATTAAATTCTATTTTAAAGTTCTAACTCTATTTAGCCTATATTTTTTCTTTAAACAAAAATGATAAAACAATTATTGATTTTAATCATATAATCCAATTTACATAGACGTGTCTATATATATATATATATATATATATAAGTATACTTTAATATGTATTATAAAATAGACATAAAAAAGTAGATATAATTTCAAAAGCGCTGATAATTGAGCTAAGATTCAATCAAGTAAGTTGCATTTGGTTTGGTTTTCATTTCAAAATTTTGTTGAACAAGAAGAAATCAATTATTTCCATAAAGTTAAGATTAAATCAAGTTTCAATACAAATCACAAAATATCTGATATGTGAATTTCAGACAATTACAAATTTAGTTAAATAAAAAGTGATCAAAACATAGTCATTGTTGTGCTGAGATTGAGGATGATATAAGATTACTATCAAAGCACTGAGACATCATGAAAGGTTTCAATATTTTGTTGTTCATCTCTTATTTCATATTATCACCATAAAAATTGGCTCAAGATTGAGAATAAGAGTGTTCAAAGATAGTCGCCACATATGTCAATCTAATGCTTAGACTTGAGAAAAAGTTTAAGAGGGAGAGGGAATCACATGAGTTTTGAGTGGATTAACGTAATCTTTGAGATCAAAACTAATTAAATGGACAAGATATATCTTCAAAGTTTAATTTGACACCTTAGTGTCATTTGATCTCATCCCCCACACATATACATATAATAAGAAAGAGAGAAAAAGTTTATTTATTGCCCCAAAAGTAATAATACAGTTAATTAGGTCAACTGATTTTTGATTTTTGTAGTGTTACATACATGTAGTAATATACATTATTTATCCTTGCAAATTTCCAAACATGAATTCATGATTCCATTAATGTTATGTGGATCTCAAAACATAAAATATCAATATGTAAGAAACATCATGATTTAGGCCAACTGTATTAATTTTTAGTATTAGATTGATAATCATACCAATATATAATATAAAAGTGAGAAAGAATAAACATACCAATACCAATATTATTGGACTTAGATTAAGCACAATTTGTAGTACAATCGTGTGCATTTTGTGATGAGTTCTTATGACAATTTAATCTACAAGTAGTAAGACAACCTACAAATGATGTAGGATTTCCTACGTCACTGGCACATTTCAAACCACACTTGCCAAGGCAAAGCAATACACCAATTCTACTATCTGCATTTTCATGTGCAGGTGTTGTTAGTGAAGAAGTTTCATTGGCAAGAGCAAATATAAACATATTCATTGCCATAATTATGACCATAATCATAACAACATTTTTCATCTCACTCTTTGACATTTTTCTTGTATATCTTATAAATATTGTATTTCTCTTTGTATAATTAAGTTTGATTTGAAAATCTATGTAGTTCTCCATTTATAATCATTGAAAAACGTCATCTTGAGTACATTTCCAAACCCTAAATAAGAAATACATTGATGATTGTCAATTCTGGAATGTGACATGATTAACACTTATGTATCAAAAGCTTAAAAGTTAATATTTGCTACAATTAGATTTTCATATATTTTTAGCTTAATGGAAAAAAAATCAGATTTTTTTACAATTTATATATGTCATAATATTATTTTGTAACCGACTACACAAATATATATATATATATATGGTAAAATTTTATTAGATGTCTAAGTGAAAATATTTTACAATGACACTAAAAGAGACCTAAATAAATAATAGTTTGAGATTTGATATATTGACTTTTTGTCAAAGATATCAAATATTCAGTTTTTAATTTGTTGTGAAAATTTTTTAGATGGTCACTCCACTAAAATATCAGCCTCTAGACACAACCAATTAAAAATTGACAAGCAAAAAAAAAAAACTAGAATGTGTCCCACAGATTGCGCAAGATATATAGACTATAATTTATTATTATTAAGGTGAATTAGATTTAAAATTTCAAAAATAATAAAACTTATTGATTTTGTTTGTAGAGTATTATTTTCAATTGAGTTTATTTGAGTAATTATTATATATTGATTTATAAACACACATTTAAGAATATGTAGAATATTTTCGAAAATATAAAGTCAACTAATTCATATATTATGTTTTACTCATTGAATTATTATGTTAAAATTGTAGTTATATTTTAATGACATAGTAGGATATTAAACTTTTAAAAACATATTTAAAAATTCGATCAACCCAATTATAATTTAATGTGTTATATCATATTTCACTCATTAAAGATTTTGTGTAAATAGAAAAATAAAGTACTACGTAAAAAAAATATCCACGCATTAAATTATATTAATAAATATAAAGTTAATATTATATTAATCATTAATGGTCTATATGAGAAATCAAATAATTTGTCAAAATTATAATGTTAATTAATAAAATATTAAATTTTACATTTTTCTAATTACTATATTATTTTAAAGAAATAATAATTGCTAAACATTCATCACTAACTCAAATGTCGAGCCAAAAAATAAATCTCTATCAAATGTGTGGGTATGATGCATCAAATCAAAAATAATAATTTTTCAAATAAATGCATAATGAAGACCATCCTTTAAACATAGCCTATATATTAAGTTTAGTATCTATAATTTTAAAAGTATTTTAATAAATATTAATATATATAATTATCTACTGGAAAATTATATTAGACGTGTTCTTTTATCACTTGTATTATCGTTGAACTATATTTTTAAAATGATTGAGTAAGAAATTAATCTAAGTTGGATCATTTAGATAGGATACGAAATATAATAATAAAAACGGTAAGACAAAATGAGTGTTGTTTTAATTATATTAAAAATGGTTGCAACTAACATTTTAATTTAACTCGTTGCTAACTTAATAGAAAAAACAATAAATTTTCTCACTATGTGTGTAATTTCGTATAAAGTACAAGCCTTCATCATCTGATTCTTCACTATGATTTTTTCATTTAATTTTCTCCGTTTCTTCAATGGCTGACAAAGCCTTAGAGTTCATCTTCTTTCCTTGGGATTTTAGGGGCCAAGGACTTTGAATTTCAATTATCAATTTTATACGATTAAATTTAGTAAACTTTTGTTTATATATATATAACTAATTACAAATTATGTTTGTTAAATTTTTGTGTTTAATATTTATTTTCGATTTGGCAAACTTTGCTTTTATCTCAATAGTTTTAGTCCGATAAAAAAAATAAATTCAACTTATTTAATTAATACAATTGTGCTATACATTTATATCTCTTCTCTCTATAAATAGACATGATTGTATACGATTTATTAAAAACCAAATTATGTTAAAAATTATAAATAAATATAATTTCCATTAAATTCAAATTTTAGTTTTGTATTTTTAAATAAACTATGCTTCAATTATATAACCAAAGATTTTATTTATTTGATAAATATTAATTTTATTTTAATCATAATACACTATTCTTGCTGAGTTATGTTTAATTTGCATTATTGTATTCAATTATTATGTGAGTACTGTATTTTTAAATTTGAAAATATTAAATTCTATTTTAAAGTTCTAACTCTATTTAGCCTATATTTTTTCTTTAAACAAAAATGATAAAACAATTATTGATTTTAATCATATAATCCAATTTACATAGACGTGTCTATATATATATATATATATATATATAAGTATACTTTAATATGTATTATAAAATAGACATAAAAAAGTAGATATAATTTCAAAAGCGCTGATAATTGAGCTAAGATTCAATCAAGTAAGTTGCATTTGGTTTGGTTTTCATTTCAAAATTTTGTTGAACAAGAAGAAATCAATTATTTCCATAAAGTTAAGATTAAATCAAGTTTCAATACAAATCACAAAATATCTGATATGTGAATTTCAGACAATTACAAATTTAGTTAAATGAAAAGTGATCAAAACATAGTCATTGTTGTGCTGAGATTGAGGATGATATAAGATTACTATCAAAGCACAGGTTTCAATATTTTGTAGTTCATCTCTTATTTCATATTATCACCATAAAAATTGGCTCAAGATTGAGAATAAGAGTGTTCAAAGATAGTCGCCACATATGTCAATCTAATGCTCAGACTTGAGAAAAAGTTTAAGAGGGAGAGGGAATCACATGAGTTTTGAGTGGATTAACGTAATCTTTGAGATCAAAACTAATTAAATGGACAAGATATATCATCAAAGTTTAATTTGACACCTTAGTGTCATTTGATCTCATCCCCCACACATATACATATAATAAGAAAGAGAGAAAAAGTTTATTTATTGCCACAAAAGTAATAATACAGTTAATTAGGTCAACCAATTTTTGATTTTTGTAGTGTTACATACATGTAGTAATATACATTATTTGTCCTTGCAAGTTTCCAAACATGAATTCATGATTCCATTAATGTTATGTGGATCTGAAAAAATAAAATATCAATATGTAAGAAACATCATGATTTAAGCCAACTGTATTAATTTATAGTATTAGATTGATAATCATACCAATATATAATATAAAAGCGAGAAAGAATAAACATACCAATACCAATATTATTGGACTTCGATTAAGAACAATTTGTAGTACAATCATGTGCATTTTGTGATGAGTTCTTATGACAATTTAATCTACAAGTAGTAAGACAACCTACAAATGATGTAGGATTTCCTATGTCACTTGCACATTTCAAACCACACTTGCCAAGGCAAAGCAATACACCAATTCTACTATCTGCATTTTCATGTGCAGGTGTTGTTAGTGAAGAAGTTTCATTGACAAGAACAAAAATAAACATATTCATTGCCATAATTATGACCATAATCATAACAACATTTTTCATCTCACTCTTTGACATTTTTCTTAAATATCTTATAAATATTGTATTTCTCTTTGTATAATTAAGTTTGATTAGAAAATCTATGTTGTTCTCCATTTATAATCATTGAAAAACGTCATCTTGAGTACATTTCCAAACCCTAAATAAGAAATACATTGATGATTGTCAATTCTGGAATGTGACATGATTAACACTTATGTATCAAAAGCTTAAAAGTTAATATTTGCTACAATTAGATTTTCATATATTTTTAGCTTAATGGAAAAAAAATCAGATTTTTTTACAATTTATATATGTCATAATATTATTTTGTAACCGACTACACAAATATATATATATATATATGGTAAAATTTTATTAGATGTCTAAGTGAAAATATTTTACAATGACACTAAAAGAGACCTAAATAAATAATAGTTTGAGATTTGATATATTGACTTTTTGTCAAAGATATCAAATATTCAGTTTTTAATTTGTTGTGAAAATTTTTTAGATGGTCACTCCACTAAAATATCAGCCTCTAGACACAACCAATTAAAAATTGACAAGCAAAAAAAAAAAACTAGAATGTGTCCCACAGATTGCGCAAGATATATAGACTATAATTTATTATTATTAAGGTGAATTAGATTTAAAATTTCAAAAATAATAAAACTTATTGATTTTGTTTGTAATCATAATATTATTTTGTAACCGACTACACAAATATATATATATATATATGGTAAAATTTTATTAGATGTCTAAGTGAAAATATTTTACATACATGTAGTAATATACATTATTTGTCCTTGCAAGTTTCCAAACATGAATTCATGATTCCATTAATGTTATGTGGATCTGAAAAAATAAAATATCAATATGTAAGAAACATGATGATTTAAGCCAACTGTATTAATTTATAGTATTAGATTGATAATCATACCAATATATAATATAAAAGCGAGAAAGAATAAACATACCAATACCAATATTGTTGGACTTCGATTAACCACAATTTGTAGTACAATCATGTGCATTTTGTGATGAGTTCTTATGACAATTTAATCTACAAGTAGTAAGACAACCAACAAATGATGTAGGATTTCCTACGTCACTTGCACATTTCAAACCACACTTGCCAAGGCAAAGCAATACACCAATTCTACTATATGCATTTTCATGTGCAGGTGTTGTTAGTGAAGAAGTTTCATTGGCAAGAACAAAAATAAACATATTCATTGCCATAATTATGACCATAATCATAACAACATTTTTCATCTCACTCTTTGACATTTTTCTTGAATATCTTATAAATATTGTATTTCTCTTTGTATAATTAAGTTTGATTTGAAAATCTATGTTGTTCTCCATTTATAATCATTGAAAAA
>JBBPBS010000207.1:4689514-4707737 GCA_037974835.1 Cicer judaicum
CAAAGCACTGAGACATCATGAAAGGTTTCAATATTTTGTTGTTCATCTCTTATTTCATATTATCA
Source organism: Cicer judaicum (assembly GCA_037974835.1). NCBI lineage: Eukaryota > Viridiplantae > Streptophyta > Magnoliopsida > Fabales > Fabaceae > Cicer > Cicer judaicum. The sequence continues at coordinate 4,689,580 of JBBPBS010000207.1, forward strand.
CCATAAAAATTGGCTCAAGATTGAGAATAAGAGTGTTCAAAGATAGTCGCCACATATGTCAATCTAATGCTTAGACTTGAGAAAAAGTTTAAGAGGGAGAGGGAATCACATGAGTTTTGAGTGGATTAACGTAATCTTTGAGATCAAAACTAATTAAATGGACAAGATATATCTTCAAAGTTTAATTTGACACCTTAGTGTCATTTGATCTCATCCCCCACACATATACATATAATAAGAAAGAGAGAAAAAGTTTATTTATTGCCCCAAAAGTAATAATACAGTTAATTAGGTCAACTGATTTTTGATTTTTGTAGTGTTACATACATGTAGTAATATACATTATTTATCCTTGCAAATTTCCAAACATGAATTCATGATTCCATTAATGTTATGTGGATCTCAAAACATAAAATATCAATATGTAAGAAACATCATGATTTAGGCCAACTGTATTAATTTTTAGTATTAGATTGATAATCATACCAATATATAATATAAAAGTGAGAAAGAATAAACATACCAATACCAATATTATTGGACTTAGATTAAGCACAATTTGTAGTACAATCGTGTGCATTTTGTGATGAGTTCTTATGACAATTTAATCTACAAGTAGTAAGACAACCTACAAATGATGTAGGATTTCCTACGTCACTGGCACATTTCAAACCACACTTGCCAAGGCAAAGCAATACACCAATTCTACTATCTGCATTTTCATGTGCAGGTGTTGTTAGTGAAGAAGTTTCATTGGCAAGAGCAAATATAAACATATTCATTGCCATAATTATGACCATAATCATAACAACATTTTTCATCTCACTCTTTGACATTTTTCTTGTATATCTTATAAATATTGTATTTCTCTTTGTATAATTAAGTTTGATTTGAAAATCTATGTAGTTCTCCATTTATAATCATTGAAAAACGTCATCTTGAGTACATTTCCAAACCCTAAATAAGAAATACATTGATGATTGTCAATTCTGGAATGTGACATGATTAACACTTATGTATCAAAAGCTTAAAAGTTAATATTTGCTACAATTAGATTTTCATATATTTTTAGCTTAATGGAAAAAAAATCAGATTTTTTCACAATTTATATATATCATAATATTATTTTGTAACCGACTACACAAATATATATATATATATATGGTAAAATTTTATTAGATGTCTAAGTGAAAATATTTTACATACATGTAGTAATATACATTATTTGTCCTTGCAAGTTTCCAAACATGAATTCATGATTCCATTAATGTTATGTGGATCTGAAAAAATAAAATATCAATATGTAAGAAACATGATGATTTAAGCCAACTGTATTAATTTATAGTATTAGATTGATAATCATACCAATATATAATATAAAAGCGAGAAAGAATAAACATACCAATACCAATATTGTTGGACTTCGATTAACCACAATTTGTAGTACAATCATGTGCATTTTGTGATGAGTTCTTATGACAATTTAATCTACAAGTAGTAAGACAACCAACAAATGATGTAGGATTTCCTACGTCACTTGCACATTTCAAACCACACTTGCCAAGGCAAAGCAATACACCAATTCTACTATATGCATTTTCATGTGCAGGTGTTGTTAGTGAAGAAGTTTCATTGGCAAGAACAAAAATAAACATATTCATTGCCATAATTATGACCATAATCATAACAACATTTTTCATCTCACTCTTTGACATTTTTCTTGAATATCTTATAAATATTGTATTTCTCTTTGTATAATTAAGTTTGATTTGAAAATCTATGTTGTTCTCCATTTATAATCATTGAAAAATGTCATCTTTAGTACATTTCCAAACCCTAAATAAGAAATACATTGATGATTGTCAATTCTGGAATGTGACATGATTAACACTTATGTATCAAAAGCTTAAAAGTTAATATTTGCTACAATTAGATTTTCATATATTTTTAGCTTAATGGAAAAAAAATCAGATTTTTTTACAATTTATATATGTCATAATATTATTTTGTAACCGACTACACAAATATATATATATATATATGGTAAAATTTTATTAGATGTCTAAGTGAAAATATTTTACAATGACACTAAAAGAGACCTAAATAAATAATAGTTTGAGATTTGATATATTGACTTTTTGTCAAAGATATCAAATATTCAGTTTTTAATTTGTTGTGAAAATTTTTTAGATGGTCACTCCACTAAAATATCAGCCTCTAGACACAACCAATTAAAAATTGACAAGCAAAAAAAAAAAACTAGAATGTGTCCCACAGATTGCGCAAGATATATAGACTATAATTTATTATTATTAAGGTGAATTAGATTTAAAATTTCAAAAATAATAAAACTTATTGATTTTGTTTGTAGAGTATTATTTTCAATTGAGTTTATTTGAGTAATTATTATATATTGATTTATAAACACACATTTAAGAATATGTAGAATATTTTCGAAAATATAAAGTCAACTAATTCATATATTATGTTTTACTCATTGAATTATTATGTTAAAATTGTAGTTATATTTTAATGACATAGTAGGATATTAAACTTTTAAAAACATATTTAAAAATTCGATCAACCCAATTATAATTTAATGTGTTATATCATATTTCACTCATTAAAGATTTTGTGTAAATAGAAAAATAAAGTACTACGTAAAAAAAATATCCACGCATTAAATTATATTAATAAATATAAAGTTAATATTATATTAATCATTAATGGTCTATATGAGAAATCAAATAATTTGTCAAAATTATAATGTTAATTAATAAAATATTAAATTTTACATTTTTCTAATTACTATATTATTTTAAAGAAATAATAATTGCTAAACATTCATCACTAACTCAAATGTCGAGCCAAAAAATAAATCTCTATCAAATGTGTGGGTATGATGCATCAAATCAAAAATAATAATTTTTCAAATAAATGCATAATGAAGACCATCCTTTAAACATAGCCTATATATTAAGTTTAGTATCTATAATTTTAAAAGTATTTTAATAAATATTAATATATATAATTATCTACTGGAAAATTATATTAGACGTGTTCTTTTATCACTTGTATTATCGTTGAACTATATTTTTAAAATGATTGAGTAAGAAATTAATCTAAGTTGGATCATTTAGATAGGATACGAAATATAATAATAAAAACGGTAAGACAAAATGAGTGTTGTTTTAATTATATTAAAAATGGTTGCAACTAACATTTTAATTTAACTCGTTGCTAACTTAATAGAAAAAACAATAAATTTTCTCACTATGTGTGTAATTTCGTATAAAGTACAAGCCTTCATCATCTGATTCTTCACTATGATTTTTTCATTTAATTTTCTCCGTTTCTTCAATGGCTGACAAAGCCTTAGAGTTCATCTTCTTTCCTTGGGATTTTAGGGGCCAAGGACTTTGAATTTCAATTATCAATTTTATACGATTAAATTTAGTAAACTATCATAATATTATTTTGTAACCGACTACACAAATATATATATATATATATGGTAAAATTTTATTAGATGTCTAAGTGAAAATATTTTACATACATGTAGTAATATACATTATTTGTCCTTGCAAGTTTCCAAACATGAATTCATGATTCCATTAATGTTATGTGGATCTGAAAAAATAAAATATCAATATGTAAGAAACATGATGATTTAAGCCAACTGTATTAATTTATAGTATTAGATTGATAATCATACCAATATATAATATAAAAGCGAGAAAGAATAAACATACCAATACCAATATTGTTGGACTTCGATTAACCACAATTTGTAGTACAATCATGTGCATTTTGTGATGAGTTCTTATGACAATTTAATCTACAAGTAGTAAGACAACCAACAAATGATGTAGGATTTCCTACGTCACTTGCACATTTCAAACCACACTTGCCAAGGCAAAGCAATACACCAATTCTACTATATGCATTTTCATGTGCAGGTGTTGTTAGTGAAGAAGTTTCATTGGCAAGAACAAAAATAAACATATTCATTGCCATAATTATGACCATAATCATAACAACATTTTTCATCTCACTCTTTGACATTTTTCTTGAATATCTTATAAATATTGTATTTCTCTTTGTATAATTAAGTTTGATTTGAAAATCTATGTTGTTCTCCATTTATAATCATTGAAAAATGTCATCTTTAGTACATTTCCAAACCCTAAATAAGAAATACATTGATGATTGTCAATTCTGGAATGTGACATGATTAACACTTATGTATCAAAAGCTTAAAAGTTAATATTTGCTACAATTAGATTTTCATATATTTTTAGCTTAATGGAAAAAAAATCAGATTTTTTTACAATTTATATATGTCATAATATTATTTTGTAACCGACTACACAAATATATATATATATATATGGTAAAATTTTATTAGATGTCTAAGTGAAAATATTTTACAATGACACTAAAAGAGACCTAAATAAATAATAGTTTGAGATTTGATATATTGACTTTTTGTCAAAGATATCAAATATTCAGTTTTTAATTTGTTGTGAAAATTTTTTAGATGGTCACTCCACTAAAATATCAGCCTCTAGACACAACCAATTAAAAATTGACAAGCAAAAAAAAAAAACTAGAATGTGTCCCACAGATTGCGCAAGATATATAGACTATAATTTATTATTATTAAGGTGAATTAGATTTAAAATTTCAAAAATAATAAAACTTATTGATTTTGTTTGTAGAGTATTATTTTCAATTGAGTTTATTTGAGTAATTATTATATATTGATTTATAAACACACATTTAAGAATATGTAGAATATTTTCGAAAATATAAAGTCAACTAATTCATATATTATGTTTTACTCATTGAATTATTATGTTAAAATTGTAGTTATATTTTAATGACATAGTAGGATATTAAACTTTTAAAAACATATTTAAAAATTCGATCAACCCAATTATAATTTAATGTGTTATATCATATTTCACTCATTAAAGATTTTGTGTAAATAGAAAAATAAAGTACTACGTAAAAAAAATATCCACGCATTAAATTATATTAATAAATATAAAGTTAATATTATATTAATCATTAATGGTCTATATGAGAAATCAAATAATTTGTCAAAATTATAATGTTAATTAATAAAATATTAAATTTTACATTTTTCTAATTACTATATTATTTTAAAGAAATAATAATTGCTAAACATTCATCACTAACTCAAATGTCGAGCCAAAAAATAAATCTCTATCAAATGTGTGGGTATGATGCATCAAATCAAAAATAATAATTTTTCAAATAAATGCATAATGAAGACCATCCTTTAAACATAGCCTATATATTAAGTTTAGTATCTATAATTTTAAAAGTATTTTAATAAATATTAATATATATAATTATCTACTGGAAAATTATATTAGACGTGTTCTTTTATCACTTGTATTATCGTTGAACTATATTTTTAAAATGATTGAGTAAGAAATTAATCTAAGTTGGATCATTTAGATAGGATACGAAATATAATAATAAAAACGGTAAGACAAAATGAGTGTTGTTTTAATTATATTAAAAATGGTTGCAACTAACATTTTAATTTAACTCGTTGCTAACTTAATAGAAAAAACAATAAATTTTCTCACTATGTGTGTAATTTCGTATAAAGTACAAGCCTTCATCATCTGATTCTTCACTATGATTTTTTCATTTAATTTTCTCCGTTTCTTCAATGGCTGACAAAGCCTTAGAGTTCATCTTCTTTCCTTGGGATTTTAGGGGCCAAGGACTTTGAATTTCAATTATCAATTTTATACGATTAAATTTAGTAAACTGAGTATTATTTTCAATTGAGTTTATTTGAGTAATTATTATATATTGATTTATAAACACACATTTAAGAATATGTAGAATATTTTCGAAAATATAAAGTCAACTAATTCATATATTATGTTTTACTCATTGAATTATTATGTTAAAATTGTAGTTATATTTTAATGACATAGTAGGATATTAAACTTTTAAAAACATATTTAAAAATTCGATCAACCCAATTATAATTTAATGTGTTATATCATATTTCACTCATTAAAGATTTTGTGTAAATAGAAAAATAAAGTACTACGTAAAAAAAATATCCACGCATTAAATTATATTAATAAATATAAAGTTAATATTATATTAATCATTAATGGTCTATATGAGAAATCAAATAATTTGTCAAAATTATAATGTTAATTAATAAAATATTAAATTTTACATTTTTCTAATTACTATATTATTTTAAAGAAATAATAATTGCTAAACATTCATCACTAACTCAAATGTCGAGCCAAAAAATAAATCTCTATCAAATGTGTGGGTATGATGCATCAAATCAAAAATAATAATTTTTCAAATAAATGCATAATGAAGACCATCCTTTAAACATAGCCTATATATTAAGTTTAGTATCTATAATTTTAAAAGTATTTTAATAAATATTAATATATATAATTATCTACTGGAAAATTATATTAGACGTGTTCTTTTATCACTTGTATTATCGTTGAACTATATTTTTAAAATGATTGAGTAAGAAATTAATCTAAGTTGGATCATTTAGATAGGATACGAAATATAATAATAAAAACGGTAAGACAAAATGAGTGTTGTTTTAATTATATTAAAAATGGTTGCAACTAACATTTTAATTTAACTCGTTGCTAACTTAATAGAAAAAACAATAAATTTTCTCACTATGTGTGTAATTTCGTATAAAGTACAAGCCTTCATCATCTGATTCTTCACTATGATTTTTTCATTTAATTTTCTCCGTTTCTTCAATGGCTGACAAAGCCTTAGAGTTCATCTTCTTTCCTTGGGATTTTAGGGGCCAAGGACTTTGAATTTCAATTATCAATTTTATACGATTAAATTTAGTAAACTTTTGTTTATATATATATAACTAATTACAAATTATGTTTGTTAAATTTTTGTGTTTAATATTTATTTTCGATTTGGCAAACTTTGCTTTTATCTCAATAGTTTTAGTCCGATAAAAAAAATAAATTCAACTTATTTAATTAATACAATTGTGCTATACATTTATATCTCTTCTCTCTATAAATAGACATGATTGTATACGATTTATTAAAAACCAAATTATGTTAAAAATTATAAATAAATATAATTTCCATTAAATTCAAATTTTAGTTTTGTATTTTTAAATAAACTATGCTTCAATTATATAACCAAAGATTTTATTTATTTGATAAATATTAATTTTATTTTAATCATAATACACTATTCTTGCTGAGTTATGTTTAATTTGCATTATTGTATTCAATTATTATGTGAGTACTGTATTTTTAAATTTGAAAATATTAAATTCTATTTTAAAGTTCTAACTCTATTTAGCCTATATTTTTTCTTTAAACAAAAATGATAAAACAATTATTGATTTTAATCATATAATCCAATTTACATAGACGTGTCTATATATATATATATATATATATATAAGTATACTTTAATATGTATTATAAAATAGACATAAAAAAGTAGATATAATTTCAAAAGCGCTGATAATTGAGCTAAGATTCAATCAAGTAAGTTGCATTTGGTTTGGTTTTCATTTCAAAATTTTGTTGAACAAGAAGAAATCAATTATTTCCATAAAGTTAAGATTAAATCAAGTTTCAATACAAATCACAAAATATCTGATATGTGAATTTCAGACAATTACAAATTTAGTTAAATAAAAAGTGATCAAAACATAGTCATTGTTGTGCTGAGATTGAGGATGATATAAGATTACTATCAAAGCACTGAGACATCATGAAAGGTTTCAATATTTTGTTGTTCATCTCTTATTTCATATTATCACCATAAAAATTGGCTCAAGATTGAGAATAAGAGTGTTCAAAGATAGTCGCCACATATGTCAATCTAATGCTTAGACTTGAGAAAAAGTTTAAGAGGGAGAGGGAATCACATGAGTTTTGAGTGGATTAACGTAATCTTTGAGATCAAAACTAATTAAATGGACAAGATATATCTTCAAAGTTTAATTTGACACCTTAGTGTCATTTGATCTCATCCCCCACACATATACATATAATAAGAAAGAGAGAAAAAGTTTATTTATTGCCCCAAAAGTAATAATACAGTTAATTAGGTCAACTGATTTTTGATTTTTGTAGTGTTACATACATGTAGTAATATACATTATTTATCCTTGCAAATTTCCAAACATGAATTCATGATTCCATTAATGTTATGTGGATCTCAAAACATAAAATATCAATATGTAAGAAACATCATGATTTAGGCCAACTGTATTAATTTTTAGTATTAGATTGATAATCATACCAATATATAATATAAAAGTGAGAAAGAATAAACATACCAATACCAATATTATTGGACTTAGATTAAGCACAATTTGTAGTACAATCGTGTGCATTTTGTGATGAGTTCTTATGACAATTTAATCTACAAGTAGTAAGACAACCTACAAATGATGTAGGATTTCCTACGTCACTGGCACATTTCAAACCACACTTGCCAAGGCAAAGCAATACACCAATTCTACTATCTGCATTTTCATGTGCAGGTGTTGTTAGTGAAGAAGTTTCATTGGCAAGAGCAAATATAAACATATTCATTGCCATAATTATGACCATAATCATAACAACATTTTTCATCTCACTCTTTGACATTTTTCTTGTATATCTTATAAATATTGTATTTCTCTTTGTATAATTAAGTTTGATTTGAAAATCTATGTAGTTCTCCATTTATAATCATTGAAAAACGTCATCTTGAGTACATTTCCAAACCCTAAATAAGAAATACATTGATGATTGTCAATTCTGGAATGTGACATGATTAACACTTATGTATCAAAAGCTTAAAAGTTAATATTTGCTACAATTAGATTTTCATATATTTTTAGCTTAATGGAAAAAAAATCAGATTTTTTTACAATTTATATATGTCATAATATTATTTTGTAACCGACTACACAAATATATATATATATATATGGTAAAATTTTATTAGATGTCTAAGTGAAAATATTTTACAATGACACTAAAAGAGACCTAAATAAATAATAGTTTGAGATTTGATATATTGACTTTTTGTCAAAGATATCAAATATTCAGTTTTTAATTTGTTGTGAAAATTTTTTAGATGGTCACTCCACTAAAATATCAGCCTCTAGACACAACCAATTAAAAATTGACAAGCAAAAAAAAAAAACTAGAATGTGTCCCACAGATTGCGCAAGATATATAGACTATAATTTATTATTATTAAGGTGAATTAGATTTAAAATTTCAAAAATAATAAAACTTATTGATTTTGTTTGTAGAGTATTATTTTCAATTGAGTTTATTTGAGTAATTATTATATATTGATTTATAAACACACATTTAAGAATATGTAGAATATTTTCGAAAATATAAAGTCAACTAATTCATATATTATGTTTTACTCATTGAATTATTATGTTAAAATTGTAGTTATATTTTAATGACATAGTAGGATATTAAACTTTTAAAAACATATTTAAAAATTCGATCAACCCAATTATAATTTAATGTGTTATATCATATTTCACTCATTAAAGATTTTGTGTAAATAGAAAAATAAAGTACTACGTAAAAAAAATATCCACGCATTAAATTATATTAATAAATATAAAGTTAATATTATATTAATCATTAATGGTCTATATGAGAAATCAAATAATTTGTCAAAATTATAATGTTAATTAATAAAATATTAAATTTTACATTTTTCTAATTACTATATTATTTTAAAGAAATAATAATTGCTAAACATTCATCACTAACTCAAATGTCGAGCCAAAAAATAAATCTCTATCAAATGTGTGGGTATGATGCATCAAATCAAAAATAATAATTTTTCAAATAAATGCATAATGAAGACCATCCTTTAAACATAGCCTATATATTAAGTTTAGTATCTATAATTTTAAAAGTATTTTAATAAATATTAATATATATAATTATCTACTGGAAAATTATATTAGACGTGTTCTTTTATCACTTGTATTATCGTTGAACTATATTTTTAAAATGATTGAGTAAGAAATTAATCTAAGTTGGATCATTTAGATAGGATACGAAATATAATAATAAAAACGGTAAGACAAAATGAGTGTTGTTTTAATTATATTAAAAATGGTTGCAACTAACATTTTAATTTAACTCGTTGCTAACTTAATAGAAAAAACAATAAATTTTCTCACTATGTGTGTAATTTCGTATAAAGTACAAGCCTTCATCATCTGATTCTTCACTATGATTTTTTCATTTAATTTTCTCCGTTTCTTCAATGGCTGACAAAGCCTTAGAGTTCATCTTCTTTCCTTGGGATTTTAGGGGCCAAGGACTTTGAATTTCAATTATCAATTTTATACGATTAAATTTAGTAAACTTTTGTTTATATATATATAACTAATTACAAATTATGTTTGTTAAATTTTTGTGTTTAATATTTATTTTCGATTTGGCAAACTTTGCTTTTATCTCAATAGTTTTAGTCCGATAAAAAAAATAAATTCAACTTATTTAATTAATACAATTGTGCTATACATTTATATCTCTTCTCTCTATAAATAGACATGATTGTATACGATTTATTAAAAACCAAATTATGTTAAAAATTATAAATAAATATAATTTCCATTAAATTCAAATTTTAGTTTTGTATTTTTAAATAAACTATGCTTCAATTATATAACCAAAGATTTTATTTATTTGATAAATATTAATTTTATTTTAATCATAATACACTATTCTTGCTGAGTTATGTTTAATTTGCATTATTGTATTCAATTATTATGTGAGTACTGTATTTTTAAATTTGAAAATATTAAATTCTATTTTAAAGTTCTAACTCTATTTAGCCTATATTTTTTCTTTAAACAAAAATGATAAAACAATTATTGATTTTAATCATATAATCCAATTTACATAGACGTGTCTATATATATATATATATATATATATAAGTATACTTTAATATGTATTATAAAATAGACATAAAAAAGTAGATATAATTTCAAAAGCGCTGATAATTGAGCTAAGATTCAATCAAGTAAGTTGCATTTGGTTTGGTTTTCATTTCAAAATTTTGTTGAACAAGAAGAAATCAATTATTTCCATAAAGTTAAGATTAAATCAAGTTTCAATACAAATCACAAAATATCTGATATGTGAATTTCAGACAATTACAAATTTAGTTAAATAAAAAGTGATCAAAACATAGTCATTGTTGTGCTGAGATTGAGGATGATATAAGATTACTATCAAAGCACTGAGACATCATGAAAGGTTTCAATATTTTGTTGTTCATCTCTTATTTCATATTATCACCATAAAAATTGGCTCAAGATTGAGAATAAGAGTGTTCAAAGATAGTCGCCACATATGTCAATCTAATGCTTAGACTTGAGAAAAAGTTTAAGAGGGAGAGGGAATCACATGAGTTTTGAGTGGATTAACGTAATCTTTGAGATCAAAACTAATTAAATGGACAAGATATATCTTCAAAGTTTAATTTGACACCTTAGTGTCATTTGATCTCATCCCCCACACATATACATATAATAAGAAAGAGAGAAAAAGTTTATTTATTGCCCCAAAAGTAATAATACAGTTAATTAGGTCAACTGATTTTTGATTTTTGTAGTGTTACATACATGTAGTAATATACATTATTTATCCTTGCAAATTTCCAAACATGAATTCATGATTCCATTAATGTTATGTGGATCTCAAAACATAAAATATCAATATGTAAGAAACATCATGATTTAGGCCAACTGTATTAATTTTTAGTATTAGATTGATAATCATACCAATATATAATATAAAAGTGAGAAAGAATAAACATACCAATACCAATATTATTGGACTTAGATTAAGCACAATTTGTAGTACAATCGTGTGCATTTTGTGATGAGTTCTTATGACAATTTAATCTACAAGTAGTAAGACAACCTACAAATGATGTAGGATTTCCTACGTCACTGGCACATTTCAAACCACACTTGCCAAGGCAAAGCAATACACCAATTCTACTATCTGCATTTTCATGTGCAGGTGTTGTTAGTGAAGAAGTTTCATTGGCAAGAGCAAATATAAACATATTCATTGCCATAATTATGACCATAATCATAACAACATTTTTCATCTCACTCTTTGACATTTTTCTTGTATATCTTATAAATATTGTATTTCTCTTTGTATAATTAAGTTTGATTTGAAAATCTATGTAGTTCTCCATTTATAATCATTGAAAAACGTCATCTTGAGTACATTTCCAAACCCTAAATAAGAAATACATTGATGATTGTCAATTCTGGAATGTGACATGATTAACACTTATGTATCAAAAGCTTAAAAGTTAATATTTGCTACAATTAGATTTTCATATATTTTTAGCTTAATGGAAAAAAAATCAGATTTTTTTACAATTTATATATGTCATAATATTATTTTGTAACCGACTACACAAATATATATATATATATATGGTAAAATTTTATTAGATGTCTAAGTGAAAATATTTTACAATGACACTAAAAGAGACCTAAATAAATAATAGTTTGAGATTTGATATATTGACTTTTTGTCAAAGATATCAAATATTCAGTTTTTAATTTGTTGTGAAAATTTTTTAGATGGTCACTCCACTAAAATATCAGCCTCTAGACACAACCAATTAAAAATTGACAAGCAAAAAAAAAAAACTAGAATGTGTCCCACAGATTGCGCAAGATATATAGACTATAATTTATTATTATTAAGGTGAATTAGATTTAAAATTTCAAAAATAATAAAACTTATTGATTTTGTTTGTAGAGTATTATTTTCAATTGAGTTTATTTGAGTAATTATTATATATTGATTTATAAACACACATTTAAGAATATGTAGAATATTTTCGAAAATATAAAGTCAACTAATTCATATATTATGTTTTACTCATTGAATTATTATGTTAAAATTGTAGTTATATTTTAATGACATAGTAGGATATTAAACTTTTAAAAACATATTTAAAAATTCGATCAACCCAATTATAATTTAATGTGTTATATCATATTTCACTCATTAAAGATTTTGTGTAAATAGAAAAATAAAGTACTACGTAAAAAAAATATCCACGCATTAAATTATATTAATAAATATAAAGTTAATATTATATTAATCATTAATGGTCTATATGAGAAATCAAATAATTTGTCAAAATTATAATGTTAATTAATAAAATATTAAATTTTACATTTTTCTAATTACTATATTATTTTAAAGAAATAATAATTGCTAAACATTCATCACTAACTCAAATGTCGAGCCAAAAAATAAATCTCTATCAAATGTGTGGGTATGATGCATCAAATCAAAAATAATAATTTTTCAAATAAATGCATAATGAAGACCATCCTTTAAACATAGCCTATATATTAAGTTTAGTATCTATAATTTTAAAAGTATTTTAATAAATATTAATATATATAATTATCTACTGGAAAATTATATTAGACGTGTTCTTTTATCACTTGTATTATCGTTGAACTATATTTTTAAAATGATTGAGTAAGAAATTAATCTAAGTTGGATCATTTAGATAGGATACGAAATATAATAATAAAAACGGTAAGACAAAATGAGTGTTGTTTTAATTATATTAAAAATGGTTGCAACTAACATTTTAATTTAACTCGTTGCTAACTTAATAGAAAAAACAATAAATTTTCTCACTATGTGTGTAATTTCGTATAAAGTACAAGCCTTCATCATCTGATTCTTCACTATGATTTTTTCATTTAATTTTCTCCGTTTCTTCAATGGCTGACAAAGCCTTAGAGTTCATCTTCTTTCCTTGGGATTTTAGGGGCCAAGGACTTTGAATTTCAATTATCAATTTTATACGATTAAATTTAGTAAACTTTTGTTTATATATATATAACTAATTACAAATTATGTTTGTTAAATTTTTGTGTTTAATATTTATTTTCGATTTGGCAAACTTTGCTTTTATCTCAATAGTTTTAGTCCGATAAAAAAAATAAATTCAACTTATTTAATTAATACAATTGTGCTATACATTTATATCTCTTCTCTCTATAAATAGACATGATTGTATACGATTTATTAAAAACCAAATTATGTTAAAAATTATAAATAAATATAATTTCCATTAAATTCAAATTTTAGTTTTGTATTTTTAAATAAACTATGCTTCAATTATATAACCAAAGATTTTATTTATTTGATAAATATTAATTTTATTTTAATCATAATACACTATTCTTGCTGAGTTATGTTTAATTTGCATTATTGTATTCAATTATTATGTGAGTACTGTATTTTTAAATTTGAAAATATTAAATTCTATTTTAAAGTTCTAACTCTATTTAGCCTATATTTTTTCTTTAAACAAAAATGATAAAACAATTATTGATTTTAATCATATAATCCAATTTACATAGACGTGTCTATATATATATATATATATATATATAAGTATACTTTAATATGTATTATAAAATAGACATAAAAAAGTAGATATAATTTCAAAAGCGCTGATAATTGAGCTAAGATTCAATCAAGTAAGTTGCATTTGGTTTGGTTTTCATTTCAAAATTTTGTTGAACAAGAAGAAATCAATTATTTCCATAAAGTTAAGATTAAATCAAGTTTCAATACAAATCACAAAATATCTGATATGTGAATTTCAGACAATTACAAATTTAGTTAAATGAAAAGTGATCAAAACATAGTCATTGTTGTGCTGAGATTGAGGATGATATAAGATTACTATCAAAGCACAGGTTTCAATATTTTGTAGTTCATCTCTTATTTCATATTATCACCATAAAAATTGGCTCAAGATTGAGAATAAGAGTGTTCAAAGATAGTCGCCACATATGTCAATCTAATGCTCAGACTTGAGAAAAAGTTTAAGAGGGAGAGGGAATCACATGAGTTTTGAGTGGATTAACGTAATCTTTGAGATCAAAACTAATTAAATGGACAAGATATATCATCAAAGTTTAATTTGACACCTTAGTGTCATTTGATCTCATCCCCCACACATATACATATAATAAGAAAGAGAGAAAAAGTTTATTTATTGCCACAAAAGTAATAATACAGTTAATTAGGTCAACCAATTTTTGATTTTTGTAGTGTTACATACATGTAGTAATATACATTATTTGTCCTTGCAAGTTTCCAAACATGAATTCATGATTCCATTAATGTTATGTGGATCTGAAAAAATAAAATATCAATATGTAAGAAACATCATGATTTAAGCCAACTGTATTAATTTATAGTATTAGATTGATAATCATACCAATATATAATATAAAAGCGAGAAAGAATAAACATACCAATACCAATATTATTGGACTTCGATTAAGAACAATTTGTAGTACAATCATGTGCATTTTGTGATGAGTTCTTATGACAATTTAATCTACAAGTAGTAAGACAACCTACAAATGATGTAGGATTTCCTATGTCACTTGCACATTTCAAACCACACTTGCCAAGGCAAAGCAATACACCAATTCTACTATCTGCATTTTCATGTGCAGGTGTTGTTAGTGAAGAAGTTTCATTGACAAGAACAAAAATAAACATATTCATTGCCATAATTATGACCATAATCATAACAACATTTTTCATCTCACTCTTTGACATTTTTCTTAAATATCTTATAAATATTGTATTTCTCTTTGTATAATTAAGTTTGATTAGAAAATCTATGTTGTTCTCCATTTATAATCATTGAAAAACGTCATCTTGAGTACATTTCCAAACCCTAAATAAGAAATACATTGATGATTGTCAATTCTGGAATGTGACATGATTAACACTTATGTATCAAAAGCTTAAAAGTTAATATTTGCTACAATTAGATTTTCATATATTTTTAGCTTAATGGAAAAAAAATCAGATTTTTTTACAATTTATATATGTCATAATATTATTTTGTAACCGACTACACAAATATATATATATATATATGGTAAAATTTTATTAGATGTCTAAGTGAAAATATTTTACAATGACACTAAAAGAGACCTAAATAAATAATAGTTTGAGATTTGATATATTGACTTTTTGTCAAAGATATCAAATATTCAGTTTTTAATTTGTTGTGAAAATTTTTTAGATGGTCACTCCACTAAAATATCAGCCTCTAGACACAACCAATTAAAAATTGACAAGCAAAAAAAAAAAACTAGAATGTGTCCCACAGATTGCGCAAGATATATAGACTATAATTTATTATTATTAAGGTGAATTAGATTTAAAATTTCAAAAATAATAAAACTTATTGATTTTGTTTGTAGAGTATTATTTTCAATTGAGTTTATTTGAGTAATTATTATATATTGATTTATAAACACACATTTAAGAATATGTAGAATATTTTCGAAAATATAAAGTCAACTAATTCATATATTATGTTTTACTCATTGAATTATTATGTTAAAATTGTAGTTATATTTTAATGACATAGTAGGATATTAAACTTTTAAAAACATATTTAAAAATTCGATCAACCCAATTATAATTTAATGTGTTATATCATATTTCACTCATTAAAGATTTTGTGTAAATAGAAAAATAAAGTACTACGTAAAAAAAATATCCACGCATTAAATTATATTAATAAATATAAAGTTAATATTATATTAATCATTAATGGTCTATATGAGAAATCAAATAATTTGTCAAAATTATAATGTTAATTAATAAAATATTAAATTTTACATTTTTCTAATTACTATATTATTTTAAAGAAATAATAATTGCTAAACATTCATCACTAACTCAAATGTCGAGCCAAAAAATAAATCTCTATCAAATGTGTGGGTATGATGCATCAAATCAAAAATAATAATTTTTCAAATAAATGCATAATGAAGACCATCCTTTAAACATAGCCTATATATTAAGTTTAGTATCTATAATTTTAAAAGTATTTTAATAAATATTAATATATATAATTATCTACTGGAAAATTATATTAGACGTGTTCTTTTATCACTTGTATTATCGTTGAACTATATTTTTAAAATGATTGAGTAAGAAATTAATCTAAGTTGGATCATTTAGATAGGATACGAAATATAATAATAAAAACGGTAAGACAAAATGAGTGTTGTTTTAATTATATTAAAAATGGTTGCAACTAACATTTTAATTTAACTCGTTGCTAACTTAATAGAAAAAACAATAAATTTTCTCACTATGTGTGTAATTTCGTATAAAGTACAAGCCTTCATCATCTGATTCTTCACTATGATTTTTTCATTTAATTTTCTCCGTTTCTTCAATGGCTGACAAAGCCTTAGAGTTCATCTTCTTTCCTTGGGATTTTAGGGGCCAAGGACTTTGAATTTCAATTATCAATTTTATACGATTAAATTTAGTAAACTATCATAATATTATTTTGTAACCGACTACACAAATATATATATATATATATGGTAAAATTTTATTAGATGTCTAAGTGAAAATATTTTACATACATGTAGTAATATACATTATTTGTCCTTGCAAGTTTCCAAACATGAATTCATGATTCCATTAATGTTATGTGGATCTGAAAAAATAAAATATCAATATGTAAGAAACATGATGATTTAAGCCAACTGTATTAATTTATAGTATTAGATTGATAATCATACCAATATATAATATAAAAGCGAGAAAGAATAAACATACCAATACCAATATTGTTGGACTTCGATTAACCACAATTTGTAGTACAATCATGTGCATTTTGTGATGAGTTCTTATGACAATTTAATCTACAAGTAGTAAGACAACCAACAAATGATGTAGGATTTCCTACGTCACTTGCACATTTCAAACCACACTTGCCAAGGCAAAGCAATACACCAATTCTACTATATGCATTTTCATGTGCAGGTGTTGTTAGTGAAGAAGTTTCATTGGCAAGAACAAAAATAAACATATTCATTGCCATAATTATGACCATAATCATAACAACATTTTTCATCTCACTCTTTGACATTTTTCTTGAATATCTTATAAATATTGTATTTCTCTTTGTATAATTAAGTTTGATTTGAAAATCTATGTTGTTCTCCATTTATAATCATTGAAAAA
>JBBPBS010000207.1:4707747-4720990 GCA_037974835.1 Cicer judaicum
CAAAGCACTGAGACATCATGAAAGGTTTCAATATTTTGTTGTTCATCTCTTATTTCATATTATCACCATAAAAATTGGCTCAAGATTGAGAATAAGAGTGTTCAAAGATAGTCGCCACATATGTCAATCTAATGCTTAGACTTGAGAAAAAGTTTAAGAGGGAGAGGGAATCACATGAGTTTTGAGTGGATTAACGTAATCTTTGAGATCAAAACTAATTAAATGGACAAGATATATCTTCAAAGTTTAATTTGACACCTTAGTGTCATTTGATCTCATCCCCCACACATATACATATAATAAGAAAGAGAGAAAAAGTTTATTTATTGCCCCAAAAGTAATAATACAGTTAATTAGGTCAACTGATTTTTGATTTTTGTAGTGTTACATACATGTAGTAATATACATTATTTATCCTTGCAAATTTCCAAACATGAATTCATGATTCCATTAATGTTATGTGGATCTCAAAACATAAAATATCAATATGTAAGAAACATCATGATTTAGGCCAACTGTATTAATTTTTAGTATTAGATTGATAATCATACCAATATATAATATAAAAGTGAGAAAGAATAAACATACCAATACCAATATTATTGGACTTAGATTAAGCACAATTTGTAGTACAATCGTGTGCATTTTGTGATGAGTTCTTATGACAATTTAATCTACAAGTAGTAAGACAACCTACAAATGATGTAGGATTTCCTACGTCACTGGCACATTTCAAACCACACTTGCCAAGGCAAAGCAATACACCAATTCTACTATCTGCATTTTCATGTGCAGGTGTTGTTAGTGAAGAAGTTTCATTGGCAAGAGCAAATATAAACATATTCATTGCCATAATTATGACCATAATCATAACAACATTTTTCATCTCACTCTTTGACATTTTTCTTGTATATCTTATAAATATTGTATTTCTCTTTGTATAATTAAGTTTGATTTGAAAATCTATGTAGTTCTCCATTTATAATCATTGAAAAACGTCATCTTGAGTACATTTCCAAACCCTAAATAAGAAATACATTGATGATTGTCAATTCTGGAATGTGACATGATTAACACTTATGTATCAAAAGCTTAAAAGTTAATATTTGCTACAATTAGATTTTCATATATTTTTAGCTTAATGGAAAAAAAATCAGATTTTTTCACAATTTATATATATCATAATATTATTTTGTAACCGACTACACAAATATATATATATATATATGGTAAAATTTTATTAGATGTCTAAGTGAAAATATTTTACATACATGTAGTAATATACATTATTTGTCCTTGCAAGTTTCCAAACATGAATTCATGATTCCATTAATGTTATGTGGATCTGAAAAAATAAAATATCAATATGTAAGAAACATGATGATTTAAGCCAACTGTATTAATTTATAGTATTAGATTGATAATCATACCAATATATAATATAAAAGCGAGAAAGAATAAACATACCAATACCAATATTGTTGGACTTCGATTAACCACAATTTGTAGTACAATCATGTGCATTTTGTGATGAGTTCTTATGACAATTTAATCTACAAGTAGTAAGACAACCAACAAATGATGTAGGATTTCCTACGTCACTTGCACATTTCAAACCACACTTGCCAAGGCAAAGCAATACACCAATTCTACTATATGCATTTTCATGTGCAGGTGTTGTTAGTGAAGAAGTTTCATTGGCAAGAACAAAAATAAACATATTCATTGCCATAATTATGACCATAATCATAACAACATTTTTCATCTCACTCTTTGACATTTTTCTTGAATATCTTATAAATATTGTATTTCTCTTTGTATAATTAAGTTTGATTTGAAAATCTATGTTGTTCTCCATTTATAATCATTGAAAAATGTCATCTTTAGTACATTTCCAAACCCTAAATAAGAAATACATTGATGATTGTCAATTCTGGAATGTGACATGATTAACACTTATGTATCAAAAGCTTAAAAGTTAATATTTGCTACAATTAGATTTTCATATATTTTTAGCTTAATGGAAAAAAAATCAGATTTTTTTACAATTTATATATGTCATAATATTATTTTGTAACCGACTACACAAATATATATATATATATATGGTAAAATTTTATTAGATGTCTAAGTGAAAATATTTTACAATGACACTAAAAGAGACCTAAATAAATAATAGTTTGAGATTTGATATATTGACTTTTTGTCAAAGATATCAAATATTCAGTTTTTAATTTGTTGTGAAAATTTTTTAGATGGTCACTCCACTAAAATATCAGCCTCTAGACACAACCAATTAAAAATTGACAAGCAAAAAAAAAAAACTAGAATGTGTCCCACAGATTGCGCAAGATATATAGACTATAATTTATTATTATTAAGGTGAATTAGATTTAAAATTTCAAAAATAATAAAACTTATTGATTTTGTTTGTAGAGTATTATTTTCAATTGAGTTTATTTGAGTAATTATTATATATTGATTTATAAACACACATTTAAGAATATGTAGAATATTTTCGAAAATATAAAGTCAACTAATTCATATATTATGTTTTACTCATTGAATTATTATGTTAAAATTGTAGTTATATTTTAATGACATAGTAGGATATTAAACTTTTAAAAACATATTTAAAAATTCGATCAACCCAATTATAATTTAATGTGTTATATCATATTTCACTCATTAAAGATTTTGTGTAAATAGAAAAATAAAGTACTACGTAAAAAAAATATCCACGCATTAAATTATATTAATAAATATAAAGTTAATATTATATTAATCATTAATGGTCTATATGAGAAATCAAATAATTTGTCAAAATTATAATGTTAATTAATAAAATATTAAATTTTACATTTTTCTAATTACTATATTATTTTAAAGAAATAATAATTGCTAAACATTCATCACTAACTCAAATGTCGAGCCAAAAAATAAATCTCTATCAAATGTGTGGGTATGATGCATCAAATCAAAAATAATAATTTTTCAAATAAATGCATAATGAAGACCATCCTTTAAACATAGCCTATATATTAAGTTTAGTATCTATAATTTTAAAAGTATTTTAATAAATATTAATATATATAATTATCTACTGGAAAATTATATTAGACGTGTTCTTTTATCACTTGTATTATCGTTGAACTATATTTTTAAAATGATTGAGTAAGAAATTAATCTAAGTTGGATCATTTAGATAGGATACGAAATATAATAATAAAAACGGTAAGACAAAATGAGTGTTGTTTTAATTATATTAAAAATGGTTGCAACTAACATTTTAATTTAACTCGTTGCTAACTTAATAGAAAAAACAATAAATTTTCTCACTATGTGTGTAATTTCGTATAAAGTACAAGCCTTCATCATCTGATTCTTCACTATGATTTTTTCATTTAATTTTCTCCGTTTCTTCAATGGCTGACAAAGCCTTAGAGTTCATCTTCTTTCCTTGGGATTTTAGGGGCCAAGGACTTTGAATTTCAATTATCAATTTTATACGATTAAATTTAGTAAACTATCATAATATTATTTTGTAACCGACTACACAAATATATATATATATATATGGTAAAATTTTATTAGATGTCTAAGTGAAAATATTTTACATACATGTAGTAATATACATTATTTGTCCTTGCAAGTTTCCAAACATGAATTCATGATTCCATTAATGTTATGTGGATCTGAAAAAATAAAATATCAATATGTAAGAAACATGATGATTTAAGCCAACTGTATTAATTTATAGTATTAGATTGATAATCATACCAATATATAATATAAAAGCGAGAAAGAATAAACATACCAATACCAATATTGTTGGACTTCGATTAACCACAATTTGTAGTACAATCATGTGCATTTTGTGATGAGTTCTTATGACAATTTAATCTACAAGTAGTAAGACAACCAACAAATGATGTAGGATTTCCTACGTCACTTGCACATTTCAAACCACACTTGCCAAGGCAAAGCAATACACCAATTCTACTATATGCATTTTCATGTGCAGGTGTTGTTAGTGAAGAAGTTTCATTGGCAAGAACAAAAATAAACATATTCATTGCCATAATTATGACCATAATCATAACAACATTTTTCATCTCACTCTTTGACATTTTTCTTGAATATCTTATAAATATTGTATTTCTCTTTGTATAATTAAGTTTGATTTGAAAATCTATGTTGTTCTCCATTTATAATCATTGAAAAATGTCATCTTTAGTACATTTCCAAACCCTAAATAAGAAATACATTGATGATTGTCAATTCTGGAATGTGACATGATTAACACTTATGTATCAAAAGCTTAAAAGTTAATATTTGCTACAATTAGATTTTCATATATTTTTAGCTTAATGGAAAAAAAATCAGATTTTTTTACAATTTATATATGTCATAATATTATTTTGTAACCGACTACACAAATATATATATATATATATGGTAAAATTTTATTAGATGTCTAAGTGAAAATATTTTACAATGACACTAAAAGAGACCTAAATAAATAATAGTTTGAGATTTGATATATTGACTTTTTGTCAAAGATATCAAATATTCAGTTTTTAATTTGTTGTGAAAATTTTTTAGATGGTCACTCCACTAAAATATCAGCCTCTAGACACAACCAATTAAAAATTGACAAGCAAAAAAAAAAAACTAGAATGTGTCCCACAGATTGCGCAAGATATATAGACTATAATTTATTATTATTAAGGTGAATTAGATTTAAAATTTCAAAAATAATAAAACTTATTGATTTTGTTTGTAGAGTATTATTTTCAATTGAGTTTATTTGAGTAATTATTATATATTGATTTATAAACACACATTTAAGAATATGTAGAATATTTTCGAAAATATAAAGTCAACTAATTCATATATTATGTTTTACTCATTGAATTATTATGTTAAAATTGTAGTTATATTTTAATGACATAGTAGGATATTAAACTTTTAAAAACATATTTAAAAATTCGATCAACCCAATTATAATTTAATGTGTTATATCATATTTCACTCATTAAAGATTTTGTGTAAATAGAAAAATAAAGTACTACGTAAAAAAAATATCCACGCATTAAATTATATTAATAAATATAAAGTTAATATTATATTAATCATTAATGGTCTATATGAGAAATCAAATAATTTGTCAAAATTATAATGTTAATTAATAAAATATTAAATTTTACATTTTTCTAATTACTATATTATTTTAAAGAAATAATAATTGCTAAACATTCATCACTAACTCAAATGTCGAGCCAAAAAATAAATCTCTATCAAATGTGTGGGTATGATGCATCAAATCAAAAATAATAATTTTTCAAATAAATGCATAATGAAGACCATCCTTTAAACATAGCCTATATATTAAGTTTAGTATCTATAATTTTAAAAGTATTTTAATAAATATTAATATATATAATTATCTACTGGAAAATTATATTAGACGTGTTCTTTTATCACTTGTATTATCGTTGAACTATATTTTTAAAATGATTGAGTAAGAAATTAATCTAAGTTGGATCATTTAGATAGGATACGAAATATAATAATAAAAACGGTAAGACAAAATGAGTGTTGTTTTAATTATATTAAAAATGGTTGCAACTAACATTTTAATTTAACTCGTTGCTAACTTAATAGAAAAAACAATAAATTTTCTCACTATGTGTGTAATTTCGTATAAAGTACAAGCCTTCATCATCTGATTCTTCACTATGATTTTTTCATTTAATTTTCTCCGTTTCTTCAATGGCTGACAAAGCCTTAGAGTTCATCTTCTTTCCTTGGGATTTTAGGGGCCAAGGACTTTGAATTTCAATTATCAATTTTATACGATTAAATTTAGTAAACTGAGTATTATTTTCAATTGAGTTTATTTGAGTAATTATTATATATTGATTTATAAACACACATTTAAGAATATGTAGAATATTTTCGAAAATATAAAGTCAACTAATTCATATATTATGTTTTACTCATTGAATTATTATGTTAAAATTGTAGTTATATTTTAATGACATAGTAGGATATTAAACTTTTAAAAACATATTTAAAAATTCGATCAACCCAATTATAATTTAATGTGTTATATCATATTTCACTCATTAAAGATTTTGTGTAAATAGAAAAATAAAGTACTACGTAAAAAAAATATCCACGCATTAAATTATATTAATAAATATAAAGTTAATATTATATTAATCATTAATGGTCTATATGAGAAATCAAATAATTTGTCAAAATTATAATGTTAATTAATAAAATATTAAATTTTACATTTTTCTAATTACTATATTATTTTAAAGAAATAATAATTGCTAAACATTCATCACTAACTCAAATGTCGAGCCAAAAAATAAATCTCTATCAAATGTGTGGGTATGATGCATCAAATCAAAAATAATAATTTTTCAAATAAATGCATAATGAAGACCATCCTTTAAACATAGCCTATATATTAAGTTTAGTATCTATAATTTTAAAAGTATTTTAATAAATATTAATATATATAATTATCTACTGGAAAATTATATTAGACGTGTTCTTTTATCACTTGTATTATCGTTGAACTATATTTTTAAAATGATTGAGTAAGAAATTAATCTAAGTTGGATCATTTAGATAGGATACGAAATATAATAATAAAAACGGTAAGACAAAATGAGTGTTGTTTTAATTATATTAAAAATGGTTGCAACTAACATTTTAATTTAACTCGTTGCTAACTTAATAGAAAAAACAATAAATTTTCTCACTATGTGTGTAATTTCGTATAAAGTACAAGCCTTCATCATCTGATTCTTCACTATGATTTTTTCATTTAATTTTCTCCGTTTCTTCAATGGCTGACAAAGCCTTAGAGTTCATCTTCTTTCCTTGGGATTTTAGGGGCCAAGGACTTTGAATTTCAATTATCAATTTTATACGATTAAATTTAGTAAACTTTTGTTTATATATATATAACTAATTACAAATTATGTTTGTTAAATTTTTGTGTTTAATATTTATTTTCGATTTGGCAAACTTTGCTTTTATCTCAATAGTTTTAGTCCGATAAAAAAAATAAATTCAACTTATTTAATTAATACAATTGTGCTATACATTTATATCTCTTCTCTCTATAAATAGACATGATTGTATACGATTTATTAAAAACCAAATTATGTTAAAAATTATAAATAAATATAATTTCCATTAAATTCAAATTTTAGTTTTGTATTTTTAAATAAACTATGCTTCAATTATATAACCAAAGATTTTATTTATTTGATAAATATTAATTTTATTTTAATCATAATACACTATTCTTGCTGAGTTATGTTTAATTTGCATTATTGTATTCAATTATTATGTGAGTACTGTATTTTTAAATTTGAAAATATTAAATTCTATTTTAAAGTTCTAACTCTATTTAGCCTATATTTTTTCTTTAAACAAAAATGATAAAACAATTATTGATTTTAATCATATAATCCAATTTACATAGACGTGTCTATATATATATATATATATATATATAAGTATACTTTAATATGTATTATAAAATAGACATAAAAAAGTAGATATAATTTCAAAAGCGCTGATAATTGAGCTAAGATTCAATCAAGTAAGTTGCATTTGGTTTGGTTTTCATTTCAAAATTTTGTTGAACAAGAAGAAATCAATTATTTCCATAAAGTTAAGATTAAATCAAGTTTCAATACAAATCACAAAATATCTGATATGTGAATTTCAGACAATTACAAATTTAGTTAAATAAAAAGTGATCAAAACATAGTCATTGTTGTGCTGAGATTGAGGATGATATAAGATTACTATCAAAGCACTGAGACATCATGAAAGGTTTCAATATTTTGTTGTTCATCTCTTATTTCATATTATCACCATAAAAATTGGCTCAAGATTGAGAATAAGAGTGTTCAAAGATAGTCGCCACATATGTCAATCTAATGCTTAGACTTGAGAAAAAGTTTAAGAGGGAGAGGGAATCACATGAGTTTTGAGTGGATTAACGTAATCTTTGAGATCAAAACTAATTAAATGGACAAGATATATCTTCAAAGTTTAATTTGACACCTTAGTGTCATTTGATCTCATCCCCCACACATATACATATAATAAGAAAGAGAGAAAAAGTTTATTTATTGCCCCAAAAGTAATAATACAGTTAATTAGGTCAACTGATTTTTGATTTTTGTAGTGTTACATACATGTAGTAATATACATTATTTATCCTTGCAAATTTCCAAACATGAATTCATGATTCCATTAATGTTATGTGGATCTCAAAACATAAAATATCAATATGTAAGAAACATCATGATTTAGGCCAACTGTATTAATTTTTAGTATTAGATTGATAATCATACCAATATATAATATAAAAGTGAGAAAGAATAAACATACCAATACCAATATTATTGGACTTAGATTAAGCACAATTTGTAGTACAATCGTGTGCATTTTGTGATGAGTTCTTATGACAATTTAATCTACAAGTAGTAAGACAACCTACAAATGATGTAGGATTTCCTACGTCACTGGCACATTTCAAACCACACTTGCCAAGGCAAAGCAATACACCAATTCTACTATCTGCATTTTCATGTGCAGGTGTTGTTAGTGAAGAAGTTTCATTGGCAAGAGCAAATATAAACATATTCATTGCCATAATTATGACCATAATCATAACAACATTTTTCATCTCACTCTTTGACATTTTTCTTGTATATCTTATAAATATTGTATTTCTCTTTGTATAATTAAGTTTGATTTGAAAATCTATGTAGTTCTCCATTTATAATCATTGAAAAACGTCATCTTGAGTACATTTCCAAACCCTAAATAAGAAATACATTGATGATTGTCAATTCTGGAATGTGACATGATTAACACTTATGTATCAAAAGCTTAAAAGTTAATATTTGCTACAATTAGATTTTCATATATTTTTAGCTTAATGGAAAAAAAATCAGATTTTTTTACAATTTATATATGTCATAATATTATTTTGTAACCGACTACACAAATATATATATATATATATGGTAAAATTTTATTAGATGTCTAAGTGAAAATATTTTACAATGACACTAAAAGAGACCTAAATAAATAATAGTTTGAGATTTGATATATTGACTTTTTGTCAAAGATATCAAATATTCAGTTTTTAATTTGTTGTGAAAATTTTTTAGATGGTCACTCCACTAAAATATCAGCCTCTAGACACAACCAATTAAAAATTGACAAGCAAAAAAAAAAAACTAGAATGTGTCCCACAGATTGCGCAAGATATATAGACTATAATTTATTATTATTAAGGTGAATTAGATTTAAAATTTCAAAAATAATAAAACTTATTGATTTTGTTTGTAGAGTATTATTTTCAATTGAGTTTATTTGAGTAATTATTATATATTGATTTATAAACACACATTTAAGAATATGTAGAATATTTTCGAAAATATAAAGTCAACTAATTCATATATTATGTTTTACTCATTGAATTATTATGTTAAAATTGTAGTTATATTTTAATGACATAGTAGGATATTAAACTTTTAAAAACATATTTAAAAATTCGATCAACCCAATTATAATTTAATGTGTTATATCATATTTCACTCATTAAAGATTTTGTGTAAATAGAAAAATAAAGTACTACGTAAAAAAAATATCCACGCATTAAATTATATTAATAAATATAAAGTTAATATTATATTAATCATTAATGGTCTATATGAGAAATCAAATAATTTGTCAAAATTATAATGTTAATTAATAAAATATTAAATTTTACATTTTTCTAATTACTATATTATTTTAAAGAAATAATAATTGCTAAACATTCATCACTAACTCAAATGTCGAGCCAAAAAATAAATCTCTATCAAATGTGTGGGTATGATGCATCAAATCAAAAATAATAATTTTTCAAATAAATGCATAATGAAGACCATCCTTTAAACATAGCCTATATATTAAGTTTAGTATCTATAATTTTAAAAGTATTTTAATAAATATTAATATATATAATTATCTACTGGAAAATTATATTAGACGTGTTCTTTTATCACTTGTATTATCGTTGAACTATATTTTTAAAATGATTGAGTAAGAAATTAATCTAAGTTGGATCATTTAGATAGGATACGAAATATAATAATAAAAACGGTAAGACAAAATGAGTGTTGTTTTAATTATATTAAAAATGGTTGCAACTAACATTTTAATTTAACTCGTTGCTAACTTAATAGAAAAAACAATAAATTTTCTCACTATGTGTGTAATTTCGTATAAAGTACAAGCCTTCATCATCTGATTCTTCACTATGATTTTTTCATTTAATTTTCTCCGTTTCTTCAATGGCTGACAAAGCCTTAGAGTTCATCTTCTTTCCTTGGGATTTTAGGGGCCAAGGACTTTGAATTTCAATTATCAATTTTATACGATTAAATTTAGTAAACTTTTGTTTATATATATATAACTAATTACAAATTATGTTTGTTAAATTTTTGTGTTTAATATTTATTTTCGATTTGGCAAACTTTGCTTTTATCTCAATAGTTTTAGTCCGATAAAAAAAATAAATTCAACTTATTTAATTAATACAATTGTGCTATACATTTATATCTCTTCTCTCTATAAATAGACATGATTGTATACGATTTATTAAAAACCAAATTATGTTAAAAATTATAAATAAATATAATTTCCATTAAATTCAAATTTTAGTTTTGTATTTTTAAATAAACTATGCTTCAATTATATAACCAAAGATTTTATTTATTTGATAAATATTAATTTTATTTTAATCATAATACACTATTCTTGCTGAGTTATGTTTAATTTGCATTATTGTATTCAATTATTATGTGAGTACTGTATTTTTAAATTTGAAAATATTAAATTCTATTTTAAAGTTCTAACTCTATTTAGCCTATATTTTTTCTTTAAACAAAAATGATAAAACAATTATTGATTTTAATCATATAATCCAATTTACATAGACGTGTCTATATATAT
The DNA here is from genome assembly GCA_037974835.1 of Cicer judaicum. Classification (NCBI taxonomy): domain Eukaryota; kingdom Viridiplantae; phylum Streptophyta; class Magnoliopsida; order Fabales; family Fabaceae; genus Cicer; species Cicer judaicum. Next base: position 4,718,800 of record JBBPBS010000207.1, read on the forward strand.
ATATATATATATATATAAGTATACTTTAATATGTATTATAAAATAGACATAAAAAAGTAGATATAATTTCAAAAGCGCTGATAATTGAGCTAAGATTCAATCAAGTAAGTTGCATTTGGTTTGGTTTTCATTTCAAAATTTTGTTGAACAAGAAGAAATCAATTATTTCCATAAAGTTAAGATTAAATCAAGTTTCAATACAAATCACAAAATATCTGATATGTGAATTTCAGACAATTACAAATTTAGTTAAATAAAAAGTGATCAAAACATAGTCATTGTTGTGCTGAGATTGAGGATGATATAAGATTACTATCAAAGCACTGAGACATCATGAAAGGTTTCAATATTTTGTTGTTCATCTCTTATTTCATATTATCACCATAAAAATTGGCTCAAGATTGAGAATAAGAGTGTTCAAAGATAGTCGCCACATATGTCAATCTAATGCTTAGACTTGAGAAAAAGTTTAAGAGGGAGAGGGAATCACATGAGTTTTGAGTGGATTAACGTAATCTTTGAGATCAAAACTAATTAAATGGACAAGATATATCTTCAAAGTTTAATTTGACACCTTAGTGTCATTTGATCTCATCCCCCACACATATACATATAATAAGAAAGAGAGAAAAAGTTTATTTATTGCCCCAAAAGTAATAATACAGTTAATTAGGTCAACTGATTTTTGATTTTTGTAGTGTTACATACATGTAGTAATATACATTATTTATCCTTGCAAATTTCCAAACATGAATTCATGATTCCATTAATGTTATGTGGATCTCAAAACATAAAATATCAATATGTAAGAAACATCATGATTTAGGCCAACTGTATTAATTTTTAGTATTAGATTGATAATCATACCAATATATAATATAAAAGTGAGAAAGAATAAACATACCAATACCAATATTATTGGACTTAGATTAAGCACAATTTGTAGTACAATCGTGTGCATTTTGTGATGAGTTCTTATGACAATTTAATCTACAAGTAGTAAGACAACCTACAAATGATGTAGGATTTCCTACGTCACTGGCACATTTCAAACCACACTTGCCAAGGCAAAGCAATACACCAATTCTACTATCTGCATTTTCATGTGCAGGTGTTGTTAGTGAAGAAGTTTCATTGGCAAGAGCAAATATAAACATATTCATTGCCATAATTATGACCATAATCATAACAACATTTTTCATCTCACTCTTTGACATTTTTCTTGTATATCTTATAAATATTGTATTTCTCTTTGTATAATTAAGTTTGATTTGAAAATCTATGTAGTTCTCCATTTATAATCATTGAAAAACGTCATCTTGAGTACATTTCCAAACCCTAAATAAGAAATACATTGATGATTGTCAATTCTGGAATGTGACATGATTAACACTTATGTATCAAAAGCTTAAAAGTTAATATTTGCTACAATTAGATTTTCATATATTTTTAGCTTAATGGAAAAAAAATCAGATTTTTTCACAATTTATATATATCATAATATTATTTTGTAACCGACTACACAAATATATATATATATATATGGTAAAATTTTATTAGATGTCTAAGTGAAAATATTTTACATACATGTAGTAATATACATTATTTGTCCTTGCAAGTTTCCAAACATGAATTCATGATTCCATTAATGTTATGTGGATCTGAAAAAATAAAATATCAATATGTAAGAAACATGATGATTTAAGCCAACTGTATTAATTTATAGTATTAGATTGATAATCATACCAATATATAATATAAAAGCGAGAAAGAATAAACATACCAATACCAATATTGTTGGACTTCGATTAACCACAATTTGTAGTACAATCATGTGCATTTTGTGATGAGTTCTTATGACAATTTAATCTACAAGTAGTAAGACAACCAACAAATGATGTAGGATTTCCTACGTCACTTGCACATTTCAAACCACACTTGCCAAGGCAAAGCAATACACCAATTCTACTATATGCATTTTCATGTGCAGGTGTTGTTAGTGAAGAAGTTTCATTGGCAAGAACAAAAATAAACATATTCATTGCCATAATTATGACCATAATCATAACAACATTTTTCATCTCACTCTTTGACATTTTTCTTGAATATCTTATAAATATTGTATTTCTCTTTGTATAATTAAGTTTGATTTGAAAATCTATGTTGTTCTCCATTTATAATCATTGAAAAA